>JAMPIT010000235.1:0-75834 GCA_026261815.1 Monarcha castaneiventris obscurior
TTTGGGATTTGGGATTTAGGATTTGGGATTTGGGAATCGGGATTTAGGATTTGGGATTTGGGATCAGTTCCCACCTCCAGGGGCTCCCCATTTCGGAGCTGCAGCTCCCTCTGGAAGTGCTCCAGGGCCCAGGAATGGGGTCAGGGATGGGATTTGGGATTTGGGATTTAGGATTTGGGATTTGGGAATCGGGATTTAGGATTTGGGATTTGGGATCAGTTCCCACCTCCAGGGGCTCCCCATTTCGGAGCTGCAGCTCCCTCTGGAAGTGCTCCAGGGCCCAGGAATGGGGTCAGGGATGGGATTTGGGATTTGGGATTTAGGATTTGGGATTTGGGAATCGGGATTTAGGATTTGGGATTTGGGATCAGTTTGGGTTGGTGGTTTGGGTGTGGGGGGAATGGGGTAGGGATGGGATTTGGGATTTGGGATGGGATTTAGGATTTGGGATTTGGGATTTGGGATCAGTTCCCACCTCCAGGGGCTCCCCATCCCGCAGCTGCAGCTCCCTCTGGAAGTGCTCCAGGGCCCGGGAATGGGGTCAGGGATGGGATTTGGGATGGGATTTAGGATTTGGGATTTAGGATTTGGGATTAGGATTTGGGATTTAGGATTTGGGATTTGGGATCAGTTCCCACCTCCAGGGGCTCCCCATCCCGCAGCTGCAGCTCCCTCTGGAAGTGCTCCAGGGCCCGGGAATGGGGTCAGGGATGGGATTTGGGATTTGGGATTTAGGATTTGGGATTTGGGATGGGATTTAGGATTTGGGATTTGGGATCAGTTCCCACCTCCAGGGGCTCCCCATTTCGGAGCTGCAGCTCCCTCTGGAAGTGCTCCAGGGCCCAGGAATGGGGTCAGGGATGGGATTTGGGATTTGGGATTTAGGATTTGGGATTTGGGATGGGATTTAGGATTTGGGATTTGGGATCAGTTCCCACCTCCAGGGGCTCCCCATTTCGGAGCTGCAGCTCCCTCTGGAAGTGCTCCAGGGCCCGGGAATGGGGTCAGGGATGGGATTTGGGATTTGGGATTTAGGATTTGGGATTTGGGATCAGGGATTTGGGATTTTTGGGATTTGGGATCAGTTCCCACCTCCAGGGGCTCCCCATCCCGCAGCTGCAGCTCCCTCTGGAAGTGCTCCAGGGCCCGGGAATGGGGTCAGGGATGGGATTTGGGATGGGATTTAGGATCAGGGATGGGGTCAGGGATTTGGGATTTGGGATTTGGGATTTAGGATTTGGGATTTGGGATTTAGGATCAGTTCCCACCTCCAGGGGCTCCCCATCCCGCAGCTGCAGCTCCCTCTGGAAGTGCTCCAGGGCCCGGGAATGCTGGCCCAGGTCCCGGAAGGTCGTGGCCAGCGAGACGTGGATCAGGGCCAGCTCCCGGCTCGGGGCTGCCAGGGCCTCGGCCAGGGCCAGCTGCAACCCGGGAAAAGGGGGAAAAGTGGGAAAAATTGGAAAAAAATGGGAAAAAAGTGAAAAAAAATGGAAATAAAGCAAAAAAAACCCCATTAAAAACAACCTCAAGGTATAAAAATGGCAAAAAGTACCCAAAACACCCCGGAAAGCATTCCCAGAATTCTGTAAAAATCCCAAAAACCCTCAGAAATGCCCCCAAAAATCCCCCCAAAACTGCCTAAAAATTCCCCCCAAAATCGAAGAAAAATCCAAAAATCTCCCCAAAAAATCCCCAAAAAAACTGGGAAAAACCCAAAAATTTCCAAACATTCCCAAACATCCCTCAAAACCCCCAAAAACCCCGAGAAAATCCTCAAAAAAAATCCCCTGAAAACCCCCTAAAAATAATGGAAAAATAAAAAAAACCTGAAAAAAATTCAAAAAAAAAAAAATCTGAAAAATTCCCAAAAAACCCCCAAAATTGCCTACTCGCAGAATTCCCCAAAATCCCCAGAAATGCCCCTAAAAATCCCCCCAAAACCCCCTAACAATCCAAGAAAAATAAAAAAAATTTCTGAAAAAATTCCAAAAAATCCCCAAAATTCCCTGTTCTCAGAATCCCTCAAAATCCCAAAAATCCCTAGAAAATCTTCCCAAAAAATCCCCTGAAAACCCACAAAAAATAACGGAAAAATCTAAAAAACCCTGAAAAAAATCCAAAAAAAATCTGAAAAAATTCCGAAAAATTCCCCAAAAATCCCCAAAATTGTCCATTCTCAAAATTCCCCAATATCCCCAGAAATGCCCCTAAAAATCCCCCCAAAACTCCCTAACAATCCAAGAAAAATAAAAAAAATTTCTGAAAAAACCCCCATAAAATCCCCAAAATTCCCTGTTCTCAGAATTCCCCCAAATTCCAAAAATCCCTAGAAAATCCTCCCAAAAAATCCCCTGAAAACCCACAAAAAATAACAGAAAAATCAAAAAAACCTGAAAAAAAATCAAAAAAAATCTGAAAAAATTCTGAAAAATTCCCAAAAAATCCCCAAAATTGTCCATTTTCAAAATTCCCCGATATCCCCAGAAATGCCCCTAAAAATCCCCGCAAAACTCCCTAACAATCCAAGAAAAATAAAAAAAATTCTGAAAAAATTCCAAAAAAAACCCCAAAATTGCCTGTTCTCAGAATTCCCCCAAATCCCAAAAATCCCTAGGAAATCCCCCCAAAAAATCCCCTGAAAACCCCCTAAAAATAATGGAAAAAATAAAAAAATCTGAAAAAATTAAAAAAAAGGCAAAAAAAAAAAAAAATTTCCCAAAAAATCCCCAAAATTGCCCATTCTCAAAATTCCCCAAAATCCCCAAAATTGCCCATTCTCAAAATTCCCCAAAATCCCCAGAAATGCCCCTAAAAGTCCCCCCAAAACCCCCTAACAATCCAAGAAAAAAAAAAAAAATCCCAAAAAATCTGAAAAAATCCCCAAAATTCCCTGTTCTCAGAATTCCCCCAAATCCCAAAAATCCCTAGGAAATCCCCCCAAAAAATCCCCTGAAAACCCACAAAAAATAACGGAAAAATTAAAAAAAAAACCCTGAAAAAAATAAAAAAAAAATCCGAAAAAATTCTGAAAAAAATAAAAAAAAAAATCCGAAAAAAATCCAAAAAATTCCCAAAAATTCCCAAAAAATCCCCAGACATTCCCGGAGCCCCGGAATCCCGTACCTGGCGCTGGTAGTAGTGCGCTGCCCGCTGGAAGTCGCCGAGCTGGGCCAGGCTGTCCCCGAGGCGCTCGCACAGAGACAGCGCCCGAGCGGCCCCGGAGCCCCCGGGGATCCCGGAGCCCTCAGGGATCCTGCAGCCATTGGAGCCCCCGGGGATCCCGGAGCCCTCAGGGATCCTGCAGCCATTGGAGCCCCCGGGGATCCCGGAGCCCTCAGGGATCCTGCAGCCATTGGAGCCCTTGGGGATCCCAGAGCCCTCAGGGATCCCAGAGCCCTCAGGGATCCCGGAGCCATTGGAGCCCCCGGGGATCCCGGAGCCCTCAGGGATCCCGGAGCCATTGGAGCCCTCAGGGATCCTGGAGCCCTCAGGGATCCCGGAGCCATTGGAGCCCTCAGGGATCCCAGAGCCCTCAGGGATCCTGCAGCCATCGGAGTCCTCGGGGATCCTGGAGCCCTCAGGGATCCCGGAGCCATTGGAGCCCTCAGGGATCCCAGAGCCCTCAGGGATCCTGGAGCCATTGGAGCCCTCAGGGATCCCAGAGCCCTCAGGGATCCCGGAGTCCTCAGGGGTCCTGGAGCCCTCAGAGCCCCTGGGGATCCTGGAGCCCCCGGGGCCTGTGGAGCCCTCAGGGATCCCGGAGCCATCGGAGCCCTCAGGGATCCCGGAGCCATCGGGGCCTTTGGAGCCCTCAGGGATCCCGGAGCCATCGGAGCCCTCAGGGATCCCGGAGCCATTGGGGCCTTTGGAGCCCTCAGGGATCCCAGAGCCATCGGGGATCCCAGAGCCCTCAGGGATCCTGAAGCCATCGGAGCCCTCAGGGATCCTGGAGCCCCCGGAGCCATCGGGGCCTTTGGAGCCATCAGACAGGGCCGAGAGAGCGGTGAGACAGCGGCACACGCGGGACACTGAGGGAGAGAGGGAGGGACACTCACTGAGGGGACACTCACTGAGGGATCACTGAGGGGGCACTCACTGACCCAGGGGCACTCACTGAGGGGGCACTCACTGAGTGAGGGGTCACTGAGGGGGCACTCGCTGAGTGAGGGGTCACTGAGGGGGCACTCGCTGAGTGAGGGGTCACTGAGGGGGCACTCACTGAAACTGGGGTCACTGAGGGGGCACTCACTGACTGAGGGTCACTCACTGACACTGAGGGGTCTCTCACTGACCCAGGGGTCACTCAGAGCCCTCAGACAGGGCCAAGAGAGCCGAGAGACAGCGACACACGTGGGACACTGAGGGAGAGAGGGAGGGAGGGACACTCACTGAGGGGACACTCACTGAGTGAGGGGTCACTCACTGACCCAGGGTCACTCACTGAGGGGACACTCGCTGAGTGAGGGGTCACTCACTGGGGGGGCACTCACTGAGTGAGGGGTCACTCACTGGGGGGGCACTCACTGAGTGAGGGGTCACTGAGGGGACACTGAGGGGGCACTCACTGAGTGAAGGGTCACTGAGGGGGCACTCACTGAAACTGGGGTCACTCACTGACCCAGGGGTCTCTCACTGACCCAGGGGTCACTCAGAGCCCTCAGACATGGACAGTGCTGAGAGACAGCGGCACCCGCGGGACACTGAGGGAGAGAGGGAGGGACACTCACTGAGGGGTCACTCACTGACTGAGGGGTCACTCACTGAGAGAAGGGACCCTGAGGGGACATTTAGGGGACACTCACTGAGTGAGGGGACACTGCAGGGACAGGGGTCACTCACTGAGGGAGGGTCACTCACTGACTGAGGGGACGCTCACTGAGGGACACTCACTGAGGGACACTGAGGGACAGAGGGGACACTCAGGGGTCACTCACTGACCCAGGGACACTCAGGGGTCACTCACTGACCCAGGGACCCTCAGGGGACGCTCACTGAGGGACACTCAGGGACACACGTGGGACACTGAGGGAGAGAGGGAGGGACACTCACTGAGGGGACACTCACTGACTGAGGGTCAGGACACTGACCAAGGGACACTCAGGGGTCACTCAGGGGACACTCACTGACCCAGGGACCCTCAGGGGCATTAGGGGTGTTGGGGACACTCAGGGGCCACATTTGGTGCCCCCCAGGTCCCATTTGGTGCCCCCAGGTCCCATTTTGTGCCCCCCAGGTGCCCTTTGGTGCCCCCCAGGTCCCATTTGGTGCCACTCAGGTCCCCTTTGGTGCCCCCCAGGTGCCATTTTGTGCCCCCCAGGTGCCATTTGGACCCATTTGGTGCCCCCCAGGTGCCATTTGGTGCCCCTTGGGTGCCATTTGCTGCCCCCAGGTCCCATTTGGTGCCCCCCAGGTGCCCTTTGGTGCCCCCCCGGTGCCATTTGCTGCCCTTTGGTGCCCCCCAGGTGCCATCTGGACCCATTTTGTGCCCCCCAGGTGCCCTTTGGTGCCCCCCAGGTGCCCTTTGGTGCCCCCCAGGTCCCATTTGGTGCCACTCAGGTCCCCTTTGGTGCCCCCCAGGTGCCATTTTGTGCCCCCCAGGTGCCATTTGGACCCATTTGGTGCCCCCCAGGTGCCATTTGGTGCCCCTTGGGTGCCATTTGCTGCCCCCAGGTCCCATTTGGTGCCCCCCAGGTGCCCTTTGGTGCCCCCCCGGTGCCATTTGCTGCCCTTTGGTGCCCCCCAGGTGCCATCTGGACCCATTTTGTGCCCCCCAGGTGCCCCCCAGGTGCCATTTTGTGCCCGCCAGGTGCCCTTTGATGCCATTTTGTGCCCCCCAGGTGCCATTTTGTGCCCCCAGGTGCCATCTGAGCCCATTTTGTGCCCCCAGGGGCCCTTTGATGCCATTTGCTGCCACCCAGGTGCCCTTTGATGCCATTTGCTGCCACCCAGGTGCCCTTTGGTAACCCCCCAGTGCCATTTGGTGCCATTTGCTGCCCCCCAGGTGCCATTTGGACCCATTTTGTGCCCCCCAGGTGCCCTTTGATGCCCCCCAGGTGCCATTTTGTGCCCCCCAGATGCCATTTTGTGCCCCCCAGGTCCCATTTTGTGCCCCCCCGTGCCCATTTGGTGCCCCCCAGTGCCGCACTGACAGTGCCGGAGGCTGTGCTGGAACTGGCGGCTCTGGGGGTGCCCCTAGGTGCCATTTTGTGCCCCCAGGTCCCATTTGGTGCCCATTTTGTGCCCCCCCGTGCCCATTTGATGCCCCCCGGTGCCGCACTGACCGTGCCGCAGGCTGTGCCGGAGCTGGCGGCTCTGGGGGTGCCCGGGGGTGCCCAGGGCCAGGGCCCGGCGCAGCTCCCTCCTGGCAGCAGGGAAATCACCCAGGGACAGCAGCACCTGAGGGGGGAGCCCAAAATCAGCCCAAATGCCACAGGGAGATCCCAAAAATATCCCAAATGCCACAGGGAGATCCCAAAAATACCCAGATTCCACAGGGAATCCCAAAATTATCCCAAACACTACAGGGAGATCCCAGAAATATCCCAGATTTGAAAGGGAGATCCCAAAAATTTTCCCAAATTCCACAGGGAATCCCAGAAATATCCCAAATTCCACAGGGAATCCCAAAAATACCCCAAATTCCACAGGGAATCCCAAAAATATCCCAAACTCCACAGGGAATCCCAGAAATATCCCAAACTCCACAGGGAATCCCAGAAATATCCCAAATTCCACAGGGAATCCCAGAAATATCCCAAATTCCACAGGGAATCCCAAAAATACCCCAAATTCCACAGGGAATCCCAAAAATATCCCAAACTCCACAGGGAATCCCAGAAATATCCCAAACTCCACAGGGAGATCCCAGAAATATCCCAAATTCCACAGGGAATCCCAGAAATATCCCAAACTCCACAGGGAATCCCAAAAATATCCCAAATGCCACAGGGAATCCCAGAAATATCCCAAACTCCACAGGGAGATCCCAGAAATATCCCAAATTCCACAGGGAACCCCAAAATTACCCCAAATTCCACAGAGAGATCCCAAAAATATCCCAAATTTCACAGGGAGATCCCAGAAATATTCCAAATGCCACAGGGAATCCCAAAAACATCCCAAATTCCAAAGGGAATCCCAAAAATATCCCAAATTCTACAGGGAATCCCCTAAATACCCCAAATTCCACAGGGAATCGCAGAATTATCCCAAACTCCAAAGGGAATCCCAAAAATATCCCAAATTCCACAGGGAATCCCAGAATTATCCCAAATTCCACCGGGAATCCCAAAAAAACCCCAAATTCCACAGGGAATCCCAAAAAAACCCCAAATTCCACAGGGAATCCCAGAATTATCCCAAACTCCAAAGTGAATCCCAAAAATATCCCAAATTCCACAGGGAATCCCTGGAAATTCCAAAGGAAATCCCCAAAAAAGCCCCAAATTCCCAGGAAATCCCCAAAAAAGCCCCAAATTCCAGCGGGAATCCCCAAATTCCAGCACTCCACACCCCAAAACCCCAGGAAAATCCCAAAAACATCAGGAAAATTTCTAAAACACCGGGAAAATCCCAAAAACCACCAAGAAAATCCCTAAATTCCCAGAAAATCCCAAAAACCACCTGGAAAATCCCAAAAACCACCCAAAAATTTCCCAGCAATCCAAAAAAAAATCCCCTAAAACCACCAGGAAAATTCTCAAAACCACGGGTAAAGTCCCTAAAATTCCCAGAAAACCCAAAAAAACTCCAGGAGAAGCCCAAAACCAACGGGAAAATCCCAAAAAATCAAAAGAAAACCCCTATAAAAAGGGGAAAAAATCCCTAAAATTCCCAGAAAATCTCCTAAAACCACCAGGAAAATCCCAAATATTCCCAGAAAATCCCAAAACCACCAAGAAACTCCCCAGAACCACCAGGAAATCCCAAAATTGCCAGAAAACTCCAAAAAACTCCATGAGAACCTCAAAAACCACCAGGAAAATCCCAAAAACCACCAAGAAAATCCCCAAAAAATCACCAAGAAAACCGTGAAAAAATCGGAAAAAATCCCCAAAAAAATCCCTAAAATTCCCAGAAAATCCCCTAAAACCACTGGGAAAATCCCCAAAACTCCAAGAAAATCCCAAATATTCCCAGAAAATCCCCAAAAACTCCAGGAGAACCTCAAAAACCACTGGGAAAAGCCCAAAAACCTCCAAGAAAATCCCAAAAAAACCTGAAAAAAAATCCAGAAAAAAATCGGAAAAAATCCCAAAATTCCCAGAAAATTCCCAGAAGATCCCTAAAATTCCCAGAAAATCACCAAAAACTCCATCAGCACCCCAAAAACCACCAGGAAAATCCCCAAAACCACCAAAAAAATCCCCAAAATCATCAAGAAAACCCCAAAATAACCAGAAAAAAATCCGTAACAAATCCCTAAAAAATTGGAAAAAATCCCCAAAAAACGGGAAAAAATCCCTAAAATTCCCAGAAAATCCCTAAAATTCTCAGACAATCTCCAAAACATCCATCAACACCTCAAAAACCACTGGGAAAACCCCAAAACCACCGAAAAACCCCGAGTAAAATTGGAAAAAAACCCTAAAAAATGAGAAAAAAATCCCTAAAAAATCCCTAAAAAATCCCAAAAATATTGGAAAAAATCCCAGAAAATCCCTAAAATTCCCAGAAAATCTCCAAAACCTCCATCAGCACCTCAAAAACCACTAGGAAAATCCCCAAAACCACCAAAAAACCCTGAAAAAAATGGAGAAAATCCCTAAAAAATCCCCAAAAAATCGGAAAAAATCGAAAAAAATCCAAAAAAATTCGGAAAAAATCCCAGAAAATTCCCAAAAATCGGAAAAAATCCCCACAAATTCCCAGAAAATTCCCAGCAAAGTCGCTCTCCAGGCCGGGCTCCTGCAGCTCTGGGAAAAGCCCCAAAACCACCGGGAAAAGCCCCAAAACCCCAAGCAAATCCTGAAAATTCCCCGAAAATCCCGAACGTTCCCAGAAAACCCCAAAACCTCCATCAGCACCTCAAAAACCAACAGGAAAATCCTGAAAGCCACCAAGAAAACCCCAAAAAAAGTGGAAAAAAATCTCAAAAAAATTCTAAAAAAATCGAAAAAAAAACCCCCAAAAAATTGAAAAAAACCCCTAAAAAATCGGAAAAAATCCCAGAAAATTCCCAAAAATTCCCAGAAAAATTCCCAAAAATTCCCAGAAAAATTCCCAGCCCATCCCCAAAGCCCCACCTGGCCCCGGGCAGCGCAGCAGTCGCTCTCCAGGCCGGGCTCCAGGAAAAGCCCCGAAACCACCAAGAAAACCCTGGAAAAAAATCCCTAAAATTCCCAGAAAATCTCCAAAACCCCATGAGAACCTCCAAAACCACCAGGAAAAGCCTAAAAAACACCATGAAAACCCCCAAAAAACCAGAAAAAATTGGGAAAAAAAATCGCTAAAAAGTTAAAAAAAAATCCAAAAAAATCAGAAAAAATCCCAGAAAATTCCCAAAAAATCCCAAAAAAACCCCCAAAATCCCCAGAAATTTCCCCCAAAGCCCCACCTGGCCCCGGGCAGCGCAGCAGTCGCTCTCCAGGCCGGGCTCCCGCAGCTCCGGGAAAAGCCCCAAAATCACCAAGAAAACCCCAAAAATCCCCAGAAAATCCCAAAAACCACTAGGGAAGTCCCTAAAATTCCCAGAAAAGCCCCAAAACTGCAAGAGAACCTCCAAAACCACCAAAAAAAGCCCCAAAATCACCAAGAAGATCCTGAAAAAAAAGGAGAAAATCCCTAAAAATCCAAAAAAAATCAGAAAAAAATCGAAAAAAATCAAAAAAAAATTGGAAAAAAATCAGAAAAAATCCAAAAAAAATCGGAAAAAATCCCAGAAATTTCCCAAAAATCGGAAAAAATCTCCACAAATTCCCAGAAAATTCCCAGCAAAGCCCCACCTGTGCCCGGGCAGTGCAGCAGTCGCTCTCCAGGCCGGGCTCCCTCAGCTCCGGGAAAAGCCCCAAAAACCACCAAGAAAACCCTGAAAATCCCCAGAAAATCCCAAAAACCACCAGGAAAATCCCAAATATTCCCAGAAAATCCCCAAAACCTCCATGAGCACCTCAAAAACCACCAGGAAAATCCTGAAAACCACCAAGAAAACCCAAAAAAACCTGGAAAAAATCGCTAAATAATCGGAAAAAAATCGAAAAAAACCCCTAAAAAATCGAAAAAAAATCGGAAAAAATCCCAAAAATTCCCAGAAAAATTCCCATAATCCCCAGGAACCCTGACCTGGCCCCGGGCAGCGCAGCAGTCGCTCTCCAGGCCGGGCTCCCGCAGCTCCGGGAAAAGCCCCAAAATCACCAAGAAAATCCCAAAAATCCCCAGAAAATCCCAAAAACCACTAGGGAAGTCCCTAAAATTCCCAGAAAATCCCCAAAACCTCCATGAGCACCTCAAAAACCACCAGGAAAATCCTGAAAACCACCAAGAAAATCCAAAAAAACCTGGAAAAAATCGCTAAAAAATCGGAAAAAATCCCTAAAAAATCCAAAAAAATTCGGAAAAAATCCCAAAAAATTCCCAAAAAATCCCAGAAAATTCCCAAAAATTCCCAAGAATTCCCTCACCTGTGCCCGGGCAGCGCAGCAGTCGCTCTCCAGGCCGGGCTCCCTCAGGCTCCGGGCGCAGCTCCGGGCGGTGCCGAGGCTCCCCAGCGCCTCCGGGAACTCGCGGCCGCGCTGCTGCAGCAGCCCCAGGTTAAAGTGGGCCCGGAACTGATCCTCCAGCAGCTGGGATTCCCTGGAAAAATGGGAATCTGGGATTGGGAATGGTCCTGCAGCAGCTGGGATTCCCTGGGAACATGGAAAATGGAAATTTGGGACTGGGAATGATCCTCGAGCAGTTGGGATTCCCTGGGAATGGGAATAAAAACTGGGATTGGGAATGATCCTTCAGCAGCTGGGTTTCCCTGGGAATGGGAATAAAAACTGGGATTGGGAATGATCCTGCAGCAGCTGGGATTGAACATGGAAATCTGGGATTGGGAATGATCCTGCAGCAGCTGGGATTCTCTGGAAAAATGGGAATCTGGGATTGGGAATGATCCTGCAGCAGCTGGGATTCCCTGGGAACATGGAAAATGGAAATTTGGGACTGGGAATGATCCTCGAGCAGTTGGGATTCCCTGGGAATGGGAATAAAAACTGGGATTGGGAATGATCCTGCAGCAGCTGGGAATGAGCATGGAAATCTGGGATTGGGAATGATCCTGCAGCAGCTGGGATTCCCTGGAAAAATGGGAATCTGGGATTGGGAATGGTCCTCCAGCAGCTGGGATTGAGCATGGAAATCTGGGATTGGGAATGATCCTGCAGCAGCTGGGATTGAACATGGAAATCTGGGATTGGGAATGATCCTGCAGCAGCTGGGATTCCATGGGAATGAAAACTGGGATTGGGAATGATCCTTCAGCAGCTGGGATTCCCTGGGAATGGGAATAAAAACTGGGATTGGGAATGATCCTGCAGCAGCTGGGATTCCCTGGGAACATGGAAAATGGAAATTTGGGATTGGGAATGATCCTGCAGCAGCTGGGATTCCCTGGGAATGAGAATAAAAACTGGGATTGGGAGTGATCCTGCAGCAGCTGGGATTGAACATGGAAATCTGGATTGGGAATGATCCTGCAGCAGCTGGGATTGAACATGGAAATCTGGGATTGGGAATGATCCTGCAGCAGCTGGGATTGAACATGGAAATCTGGGATTGGGAATGATCCTGCAGCAGCTGGGATTCCCTGGGAATGGACATGGAAATCTGGGAATGGGAATGGGAATGGGAATGGGAAAAGGGGAGGGGAGGTCCTGAGGCGGGGCTGGGATTGCAGCAAAATGGGCAAATTCCTCTCCGGAGCCCGAAAATCCAAACCCAGATTCCCAAAATTCAATCCCCAGGTTCCCAAAAGCCAACCCCAGACTCCTAAAATCCAATCCCAGATTCACCAATTCCCTTCCAGAGCCCCAAAATCCAGCCCCAGATTCCCAAATCCCAACCCCAGATACCAAAAATCCCCTCCTAAAGTCCCAAAATCCCATTCCCAAGACCCCCAAATTCAATTGCAGATTCCCAAAATCCAATCCCAGAGCCCAAATCCCATTTCCGCATTCCCAAAAATCCAATCCCAGACCCCCAAAATCCACTCCCAAAACCCGAAATCCCCTCCCAAAATTCCAAAATTCAATCCCAGATCCCAAATCCCAATCCCAGAGCCCAAATCCTAATCCCAGAGCCCCAAATCCCAATCCCAGAGCCCAAATCCCAATCCCAGAGCCCCAAATCCCAATCCCAGAGCCCCAAATCCCAATCCCAGACACCCAAATCCAATCCCAGACACCCAAATCCAATCCCGGATTCCCAAAATCCACCCCCAGATCCCAAAAATCCTCTCCTGAAGTCCCAAAATCTCTTTCCCAGGACCCCCAAATCCAATCCCAAATTCCTAAATCCACTGCCACATTCCCAAATTCCCTTCCAGAGCCTCAAAAATCCCATTCCCAGGACCTCCAAAATCCAATCCCAGATCCCAAATCCCATTCCCACATTCCCAAAAATCCAATCCCAGACCCCCAAAATCCACTCCCAAAACACGAAATCCCCTCCCAAACTTCCAAAATCCAATCCCAGACACCCAAAAATCCAACCCCAGATTCCCAAAATCTGCTCTGAGATTCCCAAATTCCCTTCCAGAGCCCCAAAAACCCAATCCCAGATTCCCAAAAAACCAATCCAAGATCCCTAAATCCACTCCCAGAATCCCAAACATTAACTCCCACAGTCCCCAAATCCCAATCTCACATTCCCAAATTCACTCCCAGATCCCCAAAATCCACTCCCAGAACCCGAAATCCCCTCACAAACTTCCAAAACCCAATCCCAGACTCCCAAAAATCCAATCCCAGATTCCCAAATCCCAATCCCAGAGCCCAAATCCCAATCCCAGAGCCCAAATCCCAATCCCAGATTCCCAAATCCCAATCCCAGACACCCAAATCCCAATCCCAGAGCCCAAATCCCAATCCCAGAGCCCAAATCCCAGTCCCAGGACCCCAAATCCCAGTCCCAGAGCCCAAATCCCAATCCCAGGGCCCCAAATCCCAGTCCCGGAGCCCAAATCCCAATCCCAGATCCCAAATCCCAGTCCCAGATCCCAAATCCCAATCCCGGAGCCCAAATCCCAGTCCCAGAGCCCCAAATCCCAGTCCCAGGGCCCCAAATCCCAGTCCCGGGCCCCAAATCCCAATCCCAGAATTCCCAGAATCCCAGAATTCCGGAGCTCACTGCCAGCGGCGCTCTCCCCAGGAGCCGGGACACTTCCCGGGATCCCCCAGCGACTCCTGCACCACCCCAGTCCCAGAGCCCCAAATCCCAATCCCAGAATCCCAAATCCCAGTCCCGGAGCCCCAAATCCCAGTCCCAGGACCCCAAATCCCAGTCCCGGATCCCAAATCCCAATCCCAGGTTCCCAAATCCCAATCCCTGGTCCCAAATCCCAATCCCAGAGCCCAAATCCCAATCCCAGAACCCCAAATCCCAGTCCCAGAGCCCCAAATCCCAGTCCCAGAGCCCAAATCCCAATCCCAGATCCCAAATCCCAATCCCAGATTCCCAAATCCCAATCCCAGGACCCCAAATCCCAGTCCCAGAGCCCCAAATCCCAATCCCAGAGCCCAAATCCCAATCCCAGAGCCCCAAATCCCAATCCCAGGTCCCCAAATCCCAATCCCAGAACCCCAAATCCCAATCCCAGAATTCCCAGAACCCCCGGAATTCCGGAGCTCACTGGGCCAGGCGGGCGCTCTCCCTCAGGAGCCGGGAGCACTTCCCGGGATCCCCCAGCGACTCCTGCACCAGCCCCAATCCCAGAGCCCAAATCCCAATCCCAGAGCCCAAATCCCAATCCCAGAGCCCAAATCCCAATCCCAGAGCCCCAAATCCCAATCCCAGAGCCCAAATCCCGAATTCCGGAGCTCATCCAAACGGGCTCTCCCAGAGCCCGCATCCCGGGATCCCCCAGCTCCTGCACCAATCCCAATCCCAGAGCCCAAATCCCAATCCCAGAGCCCCAAATCCCAATCCCAGAGCCCCAAATCCCAATCCCAGAATCCCAGAATCGCCGGAATTCCGGAGCTCACTGGGCCAGGCGGGCGCTCTCCCTCAGGAGCCGGGAGCACTTCCCGGGATCCCCCAGCGACTCCTGCACCAGCCCCAGTCCCAGAGCCCCAAATCCCAGTCCCAGACCCCCAAATCCCAATCCCAGAGCCCCAAATCCCAATCCCAGAGCCCAAATCCCAATCCCAGAGCCCAAATCCCAATCCCAGGCCCCCAAATCTCAATCCCAGAGCCCCAAATCCCAATCCCAGAGCCCCAAATCCCAATCCCAGAGCCCAAATCCCAATCCCAGAGCCCAAATCCCAATCCCAGAGCCCAAATCCAACCAGAGCCCCAATCTCCAGAGCCCAAATCCCGTCTGGGCCCAAATCCCAGTCCCAGAGCCCCAAATCCCAGTCCAGAGCCCAAATCCGTCCCAGGCCCCAAATCCCTCCAGGGCCCCCAAATCCAATCCCAGGGCCCCAAATCCCAGTCCAGGAGCCCAAATCCCAGTCAGAGCCCCCAAATCCCAATCCCAGAGCCCCAAATCCCAATCCCAGAATTCCCAGAACCCCCGGAATTCCGGAGCTCACTGGGCCAGGCGGGCGCTCTCCCTCAGGAGCCGGGAGCACTTCCCGGGATCCCCCAGCGATTCCTGCACCAGCCCCAGTCCCAGAGCCCAAATCCCAATCCCAGAGCCCAAATCCCAATCCCAGAGCCCCAAATCCCAATCCCAGAGCCCCAAATCCCAATCCCAGAGCCCAAATCCCAATCCCAGAGCCCCAAATCCCAATCCCAGAGCCCAAATCCCAATCCCAGAGCCCCAAATCCCAATCCCAGAGCCCAAATCCCAATCCCAGAGCCCCAAATCCCAATCCCAGAGCCCAAATCCCATTCCCAGAATTCCCAGAACCCCCGGAATTCCGGAGCTCACTGGGCCAGGCGGGCGCTCTCCCTCAGGAGCCGGGAGCACTTCCCGGGATCCCCCAGCGATTCCTGCACCAGCCCCAGTCCCAGAGCCCAAATCCCAATCCCAGAGCCCAAATCCCAATCCCAGAGCCCCAAATCCCAATCCCAGAGCCCCAAATCCCAATCCCAGAGCCCAAATCCCAATCCCAGAGCCCCAAATCCCAATCCCAGAGCCCCAAATCCCAATCCCAGATTCCCAAATCCCAATCCCAGAGCCTAAATCCCAATCCCTGATTTCCAAATTCCCTTCCAGAGCCCCAAATCCCAGTCCCAGAGCCCCAATCCCAGAGCCCAAATCCCAATCCCAGAGCCCAAATCCCAATCCCAGAGCCCCAATCCCAATCCCAGAGCCCCAAATCCCAATCCCAGAGCCCCAAATCCCAATCCCAGAACCCCCGGAATTCCGGAGCTCACTGGGCCAGGCGGGCGCTCTCCCTCAGGAGCCGGGAGCACTTCCCGGGGTCCCCCAGCGACTCCTGCACCAGCCCCAGGTTGAGGAAGAGGCGGCTCCGCATCGCCGCCAGCTCCCGGCGCGGCAGCAGCCCTGGGGTTGTGGGATTGGGGGATTTGGGGATCAGGATTTGGGATGAGGGATTTGGGGATTTGGGAATGGGGGATTTGGGGTCAGGGATGGGGGATTTGGGATCGGGGATTTGGGGTCGGGGATGGGGGATTTGGATTGGGGATTTGGGGTGGGATGAGGGATTTGGGATTGGGGATTTGGGGTGGGAATGAGGGATTTGGGGTCGGGATTTGGGGTTGGGGATGGGGGATTTGGGGTCAGGGATGGGGGATTTGGGATCGGGATTTGAGGTGGGAATGAGGGATTTGGGATTGGGGATGGGGGATTTGGGATCGGGATTTGGGATGGGAATGGGGGATTTGGGGTCGGGAATCAGGATCGGGGGATTTGGGATCGGGATGAGGGATTGGGGATGAGGGATTTGGGATGGGAATGGGGGATTTGGGATCAAGAATGGGGGATTTGGGGTCGGGAATGGGGGATTTGGGGTCGGGGATGGGGGATTTGGGATGGGAATGGGGGATTTGGGATCAGGATTCAGGATTTGGGATCGGGAATGGGGGATTTAGGGTTGGGAATGGGGGGTTTGGGGTCAGGATTCGAGATCAGGAATGGGGGATTTGAGATCGGGAATAGGGGATTTGGGGTCGGGATTTGGGATTGGGAATGGGGGATTTGGGGTGGGGATTCGGGAATGGGGGATTTGGGAACGGGGTGGGAGAGGCAAAATCCGCTCCCAGAGATTCCAGAGCTGTTTCCAAACCCCCCAAAATCCACTCCCAGATCCCCAAACCCACTCCCAGATCCCAAATCCCATTCCCAGATCCCAAACCTTCCCTGTTTCTCCCCATTCCCAAATCCCAAATTCCCAAATCCCTAAATCCCATTCCCAGATCCCAAACCTTCCCCATTTCCCACCATTCCCAGAC
Source organism: Monarcha castaneiventris obscurior (assembly GCA_026261815.1). Classification (NCBI taxonomy): domain Eukaryota; kingdom Metazoa; phylum Chordata; class Aves; order Passeriformes; family Monarchidae; genus Monarcha; species Monarcha castaneiventris. The sequence continues at coordinate 16,561 of JAMPIT010000235.1, forward strand.
CCCTCCCCACCATTCCCACTCCCATTCCCTAATTCCCTAATTCCCAAATGCCCCCCTTCCCAAATCCCATTTCCCACCATTCCTGCTCCCAACATTCCCAAATTCCCAAATCCCCCATTCCTATTCCCAGATCCCAAACCTTCCCCATTTCCCACCGTTCCGAAATTCCAAATCCCCCATTCCCAAATCCCTCCCCACCCCTCTCCCACCTCTCCCAATCCCATTCCCAGATCCCCAAATTCCATTCCCAGATCCCAAATCCCATTCCCAGATCCCAAATCCCATTCCCAGATCCCAAATCCACTCCCAGATCCCCAAATTCCATTCCCAGATCCCCAAAACCACTCCCAGATCCCAAATCTATTTCCCGTTTCCCCATTTCCCACCATTCCCAGATCCCACCTTCCTTGTTCCCCACCATTCCCAAATCCCATCTCCCACCATTCCCATTCCTGAATTCCCCCACTCCCAAATCCCCCATTCCCAAATCCCTCCCCACCATTCCCACTCCCAGCATTCCTAAATCCCCACATTCCCAAACCCCCCATTCCCACATCCCCAAATCCCAAACCCCTCCCCACAATTCCCACATCCCCAAATCCCAAATTCCCCCATTCCCAAATCCCTCCCCACCATTCCCACTCCCTTTCCCAGATCCCAAACCTTCCCTGTTTCCCACAGTTCCCACTCCTGAATTCCTGAATCCCCCATTCCCAAATCCCCCATTCCCACATCCACAAATCCCAAATTCCCCATTCCCAAATCCCTCCCCACCCCTCCCAATCCCATTCCCAAATCCCCCCTTCCCAAATCCCATTTCCCACCATTCCCACTCCTGAATTCCTGAATCCTCCCATTCCCAAATCCCTCCCCACCAGTCTCCCACCATCCCCCAATCCCCATTCCCAAATCCCCAAATCCCCATTCCCAAATCCCCATTCCCAAATCCCCAAATCCCCAAATCCCCCATTCCCAAATCCCCAAATCCCCCATCCCCAAATCCCCATTCCCAAATCCCCATTCCCACCATTCCCACTCCCATTCCCAAATCCCCCCATTCCCAAATCCCAATTCCCCCATTCCCAAATCCCCAAATCCCCCATTCCCAAACCCCAAATCCCAAATCCCCAAATCCCCCATTCCCAAATCCCCCTGTTCCCAAATCCCCAAATCCCCCATTCCCAAATCTCCAAATCCCCCATTCCCAAATCCCCAAATCTCCAAATCCCCCATTCCCAAACCCCCAAATCCCCCATTCCCAAATCCCCGCATTCCCAAATCCCAAATCCTCCATTCCCAAATCCCTCCCCACCGTTCCCACTCCCAGCATTCCCAAATCCCCACTTCCCAAATTCCTGCACTCCCAAACCCCCCATTCCCAATCCCTAAATCCCAAATTCCCCCATTCCCAAATCCCCCTTCCCAAATCCCATTTCCCACTGTTCCCACTCCTGAATCCTCCCATTCCCAAATCCCTCCCCACCATTCCCACATCTCCAAATCCCCCATTCCCAAATCCCCAAATCCCCAAATCCCCCATTCCCAAATCCCCAAATCCCCCATCCCCAAATCCCCCATTCCCAAATCCCCAAATCCCAGACCCCATTCCCACCTTCCAGCTGTGTCTCCACGATGTCCAGGCTGGTCTGGAAAGCCTCCTGGGCCTGGCGCAGCGCGGCCGCTCCGGAGCCGCCGGATCCCCCCGGATCCCCCGGATCCCCGGGATCCTCCCGCGGCCGCTCCGGACCCTCGGGATCCCCCGGATCCTCGGGAATCCCGGGCTCCTCCTCGGGCTCCTCGGCCATGAACATGAAGGTGCGGCCGATGGTGGCCCAGGCGCGCTGCTGCTCCGCCGGATCCGAGAGCGCCCGCGCCAGGGAGAGGTGCTGCCGCTGGTGCTGCCGCCGGAACAACGCCGGGAAAAACGGGGAAAAACGGGGAGAGAGGAGTCAGGAACGGCGGGAAAACCAGGGAGAGGTGCTGCCGCTGGTGCTGCCGCCGGAACAACACCGGGAAAAACGGGGAAAAACGGGGAGAGAGGAGTCAGGAACGGCGGGAAAACGGGGAGAGAGGAGTCAGGAACGGCGGGAATGGGAGGGAGAAACGGGAGAGAGGAGTCAGGAACGGCGGGAAAACCAGGGAGAGAGGTGCTGCCGCTGGTGCTGCCGCCGGAACAACACCGGGAATGGGAATGGGGGGAAAAACGGGAGAGAGGAGTCAGGAACGGCGGGAATAGGAGGGAAAACAGGGAGAGAGGAGTCAGGAACGGCGGGAAAACGGGAGAGAGGAGTCAGGAACGGCGGGAATGGGAGGGAGAAACGGGAGAGAGGAGTCAGAAATGGCGGGAATAGGGGAGAGAGGCACCGGGAATGGTGGGAATGGGAGGAAAAACCAGGGAGAGAGGAGTCAGGAACGGCGGGAAAACGGGAGAGAGGAGTCAGGAACGGCGGGAAAACGGGGAGAGAGGCATCGGGAATGGGAGGGCAAACGGGAGAGAGGTGTCAGGAACGGGGGGAAAATGGGGAGAGAGGAGTCAGGAAGGGTGGGAAAACGGGGAGAGAGGAGTCAGGAACGGCGGGAATGGGAGGGAGAAACGGGAGAGAGGAGTCAGAAATGGCGGGAATGGGGGAGAGAGGCACCGGGAATGGTGGGAATGGGAGGAAAAACCAGGGAGAGAGGAGTCAGGAACGGCGGGAAAACGGGAGAGAGGTGTCAGGAATGGCGGGAAAACCAGGGAGAGGTGCTGCCGCTGGTGCTGCCGCGGGAACACCGGGAACGGGGGGAAAAACGGGGAGAGAGGAGTCAGGAACGGCGGGAAAACGGGAGAGAGGAGTCAGGAACGGCGGGAAAACGGGAGAGAGGAGTCAGGAACGGCGGGAAAACGGGGAGAGAGGAGTCAGGAACGGCGGGAAAACGGGAGAGAGGAGTCAGGAACGGCGGGAAAACGGGAGAGAGGAGTCAGGAACGGCGGGAAAAAACGGAGAGGAGGAGTCAGGAAGGGCGGGAAAACGGGGAGAGAGGAGTCAGGAACGGCGGGAAAACGGGGAGAGAGGAGTCAGGAACGGCAGGAAAACGGGAGAGAGGAGTCAGGAACGGCGGGAAAACGGGAGAGAGGAGTCAGGAACGGCGGGAAAACAGGGAGAGAGGAGTCAGGAACGGCGGGAAAACGGGGAGAGAGGAGTCAGGAACGGCGGGAAAACGGGGAGAGGTGCTGCCGCTGGTGCTGCCGCGGGAACAATGGGAATGGGGGGGGAAAACGGGAGAGAGGTGTGAGAAACGGCGGGAATGGGCAGGGAAAATGGGGAGAGAGGTGTCAGAAATATCGGGAAAGGGTGGGAAAGTGGGAGAGAGGCACCAGGAACATCGGGAATGGGCAGGAAAAGCGGGAGAGAGGCGCCGGAAATGTTGGGAAAGGGAGGGAAAGTGGGAGAGAGGTGTGAGAAACGTCGGGAATGGGTGGGAAAACAGGGAGAGAGGCACCAGGAATGTCAGGAAAGGGCGGGAGAGAGATGCCAGGAATGTCGGGAATGAGTGGGAAAAGTGGGAGAGAGGTGTCAGAAACGTCGGGAATGGGGGAGAGAGGCACCGGGAATGTTGGGAATGGGAGGGAAAGTGGGAGAGAGGCGCCAGAAATGTTGGGAAAGGGCGGGAGAGAGGCGTCAGAAACGTCGGGAAAGGGCGGGAAAAACGGGGAGAGAGGCACCAGGAATGTCAGGAAAGGGAGGGAAAAACGGGAGAGAGGCACTGGGAATGGCGGGAATGGGGGAGAGAGGCACCGGGAATGGTGGGAAAGGGAGGGAAAAACGGGAGAGAGGTGTCAGAAATGGCGGGAATGGGGGAGAGAGGCACCGGGAATGGTGGGAATGGGAGGAAAAACCAGGGAGAGAGGTGTGAGAAACGTCGGGAAAGGGCGGGAAAGTGGGAGAGAGGCACTGGGAATGTCGGGAAAGGGAGGGAAAACACGGAGAGAGGCGTCAGAAACGTCAGGAAAGGGCGGGAGAAACAGGGAGAGAGGTGTGAGAAACGTCGGGAATGGGGGAGAGAGGCACCGGGAATGGCGGGAAAGGGCGGGAAAACAGGGAGAGAGGCGTCAGAAACGTCAGGAATGGGCGGGAGAAACGGGGAGAGAGGTGTCAGAAACATCGGGAATGGGCGGGAAAACCAGGGAGAGAGGCACCGGGAATGTCGGGAATGGGAGGGAAAAGTGGGAGAGAGGTGCCAGAAATGTTGGGAAAGGGCAGGAGAGAGGTGTCAGAAACGTTGGGAATGGGCGGGAAAACCAGGGAGAGAGGTGCCAGGGACGTTGGGAAAGGGCGGAAAAGTGGGAGAGAAGGCACCGGGAGTGGGCAGGAAAATGGGGAGAGAGGTGTCAGAAACGTCGGGAATGGGCGGGAGAGAGGTGCCAGGAATGTTGGGAAAGGGCGGGAAAAACGGGGAGAGAGGCACCAGGAATGTCAGGAAAGGGAGGGAAAAGTGGGAGAGAGGCTCCGGGAATGTCGGGAATGGGCGGGAGAGAGGCACCAGGAACATCGGGAATGGGTGGGAAAGTGGGAGAGAGGCTCTGGGAATGTCGGGAATGGGCAGGAAAAGTGGGAGAGATGTGACAGAAACGTCAGGAAAGGGCAGGAAAAAACAGGAGAGAGGCACCAGAAATGTTGGGAAAGGAAGGGAAAAGCGGGAGAGAGGCACCGGGAATGTCAGGAATGGGCAGGAAAAGGGGGAGAAAGGCACAGGGAATGTCGGGAAAGGGTGGGAAAGTGGGAGAGAGGCACCGGGAACGGCGGGAATGGGTGGGAAAAACAGAGAGGATCCGGTGAGAAATGCAGGGAAAAGGTCCCGGAATCCCAGGGATTCCCAGCTTGCTGAGATTCCAGAGGTGAATCCCAAATCCCAAAATCCAATCCCAGGTTCCAAAACCCAATCCCAGAACCCCCAAAACCCAATCCCGGATCCCAAAATCCACTGCCAGAACCCCAAAATCCTCTCCCAGGCTCCCAAAATCCAATCCCAGTCCCCCAAACCCCATCCCAGTTCCCCAAAATCCATTCCATGAACCCCCAAATCCATTCCCAGTTACCGGCGGGAACGGCACCGGGAAAGGAGGAAAAGGGAGAGAGGTACCGGGAATGTCGGGAAAGGGAGGGAAAAACGGGAGAGAGGAGCCGGGAATGTCGGGAATGGGCAGGAAAAGCAGGAGAGAGGTGTCAGAAACATCAGGAAAAGGCAGGAAAAAACAGGAGAGAGGCACCAGAAATGTTGGGAAAGGGCGGGAAAAGCGGGAGAGAGGCACCGGGAATGTCGGGAAAGGGCGGGAAAAGCGGGGAGGATCCGGTGAGAAACGCAGGGAAAAGGTCCGGGAATCGCAGGGATTCCTCGCTCGCCGAGATTCCAGAGGTGAATCCCGGATCCCAAAATCCAATCCCAGATTCCCAAATCCATTCCCAGTCCCCCAAAATCCATTCCCACTCCCCCAAATCCATTCCCACTCCCCCAAACCCCCTCCCACCCCTTCCCAGCCCCTCCCAGATTCCTGAATCCATTCCCAGCCCCTCCCAGATTCCTGAATCCCTCCCACCCCGTCCCAGCCCCTCCCAGATCCCTGAATCCATTCCCAGTCTCTCCCAGCCCCTCCCAGATTCCCAAATCCATTCCCAGCCCCTACCAGATTCCTGAATCCATTCCCAGCCCCTCCCAGATTCCCAAATCCCCCCCGAATCCATTCCCAGCCCCTCCCAGATCCCCGAATCCATTCCCAGCCCCTCCCAGATTCCCAAATCCATTCCCAGCCCCTCCCAGATTCCTGAATCCATTCCCAGCCCCTCCCAGACCCCCGAATCCATTCCCAGTCCCTCCCAGCCCCTCCCAGATTCCCAAATCCATTCCCAGTCCCTCCCAGCCCCTCCCCGATCCCTGAATCCATTCCCAGCCCCTCCCAGATTCCTGAATCCATTCCCAGCCCCTCCCAGATTCCCAAATCCATTCCCAGTCCCTCCCAGCCCCTCCCAGATCCCCGAATCCATTCCCGGCCCCTCCCAGATTCCCAAATCCCCCCAAATCCATTCCCAGCCCCTCCCAGCCCCTCCCAGATTCCCGAATCCATTCCCAGCCCCTCCCAGACCCCCGAATCCATTCCCAGCCCCTCCCAGACCCCCGAATCCATTCCCAGTCCCTCCCAGCCCCTCCCAGATTCCCAAATCCATCCCAGTCCCTCCAGCCCCTCCAGATCCCAAAAATCCATTCCTGCCCCTCCAGATTCCTGAATCCATTCCCAGCCCCTTCCAGATCCCCGAATCCATTCCCAGCCCCTCCCAGATCCCCGAATCCATTCCCAGCCCCTCCCGGATTCCCAAATCCCCCCCGCATCCATTCCCAGCCCCTCCCAGATCCCCGAATCCCCCCCATTCCCGTTCCCATTCCCATTCCCACTCCCCCTCACCCTGAGGGCAGCCCGGAAGCGGCGCAGCTCCGCCAGGCGCTCCCCGATTTTCCTGTGGGCCACGGCGCATCCCAAGGGATCCGCGGCCCCTTCCAGCAGCCTCAGCTCCTCCCGGTGCTCCTCCAGCGCCTCCTCGTAGCGCCCTGGCCACGGGGAGCGTTCCAGGGCAATTCCAGAGGCAGGGAATCCCTTTTCCCGGGGATTTCGGGGAGCCAGGACTCACCGTGGGAAGCCAGAATCTCGCCCAGGCGGTTGCAGGCCGCGGCTGCGGCGGCGGCGTGGCCGAGGCGCCGCGACTTCTCCTTGGATTTCCGCAGCTCTGGGATCCGGGGAAACGTTTGGGAAGGGTTGGGGAGGTTTGGGGAGGTTTGGGAAGGTTTGGGGAGGTTTGGGGAGGTTTGGGGAGGTTTGGGGAGGTTTGGGGAGGTTTGGGGAGGTTTGAAGGGTTGGGGAGTTTGGGGAGGTTTGGGAAGGTTTGGGAAGGGTTGGAAGGTTTGGGAAGGTTTGGAAGGTTTGGGAGATTGGGAGTTTTGGGGAGGTTGGGAAGGTTTGGGAAGGTTGGGGAGGTTTGGGGAGGTTGGGGAAGGGTTGGAAGGGTTGGGAGGTTTGGGAAGGTTTGGGGAGTTTGGGAGTTTGGGAAGGGTGGGAAGGGTTGGGGAGGTTTGGGAAGGTTTGGGAGGTTTGGAAGGGAAGGGGAGGGAATGGGAAGGTTTCGGAAGGTTTGGGGAGGTTTGGGAAGGTTTGGGGAGGTTTGGGAAGGTTTGGGAAGGGAAGTGAGGGGAAGGAAGGTTTTTGGGGAAGGTTGGGGAGGTTTGGGAAGGTTTGGGAAGGTTTGGGAAAGGTTTGGGAGGTTTGGGAGGTTTGGAGGTTTGGGAAGGTTTGGGAGGTTTGGGAAGGTTTGGGAAGTTTGGGAAGGTTTGGGAAGGTTTGGGGAGGTTTGGGAGGTTTGGGGAGGTTTGGGGGGTTTGGGAAGGGAAGGGAAGGGAAGGAGGTTGGGAAGGTTGGGAAGGGTTGGGAAGGGTTGGGAAGGGAAGGGGAGGGAAGGAAGGGAAGGTTTGGGGAGGTTTTGGGATGTTTGGGAAGGTTGGGAAAGGTTGGGAAGGTTTGGGGAGGTTTGGGAGGTTTGGGGAGGGTTTGGGAGGTTTGGGGAGGTTTTGGGAGGTGGGGAGGTTTGGGAAGGGTTTGGGGAGGTTTGGGAAGGGAAGGGAAGGAAGGGAAGGGAAGGGAAGGAAGGGAAGGGAAGGGAAGGGAAGGGAAGGGAAGGGAAGGGAAGGGAAGGGAAGGGAAGGGAAGGGAAGGGAAGGGAAGGGAAGGGAAGGGAAGGGAAGGGAAGGGAAGGGAAGGGAAGGGAAGGGAAGGGAAGGGAAGGGAAGGGAAGGGAAGGGAAGGGTTTGGGGTGGGATTGGTTGTGGAAGGAAGGAGGTTTGAGGGATGGGGGATCCTCTGAGGGTTCAGGAATGATCTCAGGGATCCAGGGAATCCCCCCAAAGGATCCAGGGAATGTTCTCAGGGATCCAGGGAATGCTCCCAGGGATCCAGGAGATCCCCCCAGGGATCCAGGAAATGCTCTCAGGGATCCAGGGAATGCTCTCAGGGATCCAGGGAATCCTTTTAAGGATCCAGGGAATCCCCCAAGGGATCCAGGGAATGCTCTCAGGGATCCAGGGAATCCCTCAGGATGCAGGGAATTCCCACGAGGATCCCGGGAAGCCCCTCAAGGACCCAAAAAATCCCTTAAGGATCAAGGGAATTCCCTCAAAGGATCCAAGGACTTCCCCTAAGGATCCAGGGAATCCCTCAAGGATCCAGGGAATCCCTCAAGGAGTGCCCCAGGACCTCAGGAATCCCTTTAAGGATCCAAGGAATCCCCCCAGGGATCCAAGGACCCCCCCCCCCCCACCAAGGACCCCAAAAACCCCCAAAGGATCCAGGGAATCCCTTTAAGGATCTAAAGAGGCCCCTTAAGGATCCAGGGAATCCCCTCAAGGATCCAAGAACCCTCCCAGGACCTGGAGAATCCCTTTAAGGATCCAGGGAATCCCCACAAGAATCCAGGGAATCCATTTAAGGATCCAGGAAATCCCTCCAAGATTCCAGGAAATCCCCCTAGGGATCCACGAAATCCCTTGAAGGATCCAGGGAATCCCTCAAAGAACCAGGGAGCCCCTCAAGGACCCCAAAAACTCCCAAAGGATTCAGGGAATCCCCCCAGGGATCCAGGAAATTCCCAAAAGGATCCAGGGAATCCCCTCCAGGACCCAAAAACCCCTTTAAGGATCCAGGGAATTCCCAAAAGGACCCAGGGAATCCTCCCAGGGATCCAGGGGATCTTCCCAAGGCTCCCAGGAGCCTCCCAAGCATCCTGGGAATTCCCCCAAGAATCCAAGGATTCCCCAAGGTTCCAGGAAATCACCACAAGGATCCCAGGGAATCTCCCCAAGGATCCATGGAGCCTCCAAAGGACCCCAAAATCCCCTTAAGGATCCAGGGAATCCCCTCAGGGATCCAGGAAATTCCCAAAAGGATCCCAGGGAATCTTCTCAAGGATCCAAGGAGCCCTCCAGGATTTCAGGAATCTCCTTAAGGATCCAGGAAATCTCCCAGAGATCCAGGGAATCACCCAAAGATCCAGGGAATCCTCCCAAGGGTCCAGGGAACCCCTTAAGGTTCCAGGGAATCCCCTAAAGATCCAGGGAATTCCCCCAAAGGATCCAGGGAATCCCCTAAAGATCCAGGGAATTCCCCCAAAGGATCCAGGGAATCCCCTCAAGGATCCAAGGAATCCCCTCAAGGAATCCCCCAGGACCTGAGGAATCTTTTTCAGGATCCAGGGAATCCCCTCAGGGATCCAAGAACCCCCCCAAGGACCCCAAAAACCCCCAAAGGATCCAGGGAATCCCCTCAGAGATCCAAGAACCCCCCCAAGGACCCCAAAAACCCCCAAAGGATCCAGGGAATCCCCTCAGGGATCCAAGAACCCCCCCAAGGACCCCAAAAACCCCCAAAGGATCCAGGGAATCCCCTCAGGGATCCAAGAACCCCCCCAAGGACCCCAAAAACCCCCAAAGGATCCAGGGAATCCCCACGAGAATCCAGGGAATCCCCTCAAGGATTCAGGAAATCCCCACAAGGATCCAGGAAATTCCCTCGAGGATCCAAGAAATTCCCTCGAGGATCCAAGGAATCCTTTTAAGGATCCAGGGAATCTTCCCAAGGCTCCTGGGAATTCCCCCAAGAATCCAAGGATTCCCAAGGATCCAGGGAATTCCCCCGAGAATCCAAGAAATCCTTTGAAGGATCCAGGGAATTCCCACAAAGATCTCAGGAAGCCCCTCAAGGATCCAAAAATCCCTTTAAGATCCAGGGAATTCCCCAAAGGATCCAAGAACTTCCCTTAAGAATCCAGGGAATCCCTTTAAGGATCCAGGGAATCCCCCTCCAAGGAGTGCCCCAGGACCTCAGGAATCCCTTTAAGGATCCAGGGAATTCCCCCAGGGATCCAGGGAATCCCTCAAGGATCCAGGGAATCCCCCCAGGGATCCACAAAATCCCTTGAAGGATCCAGGGAATCCCTCAAGGAACCAAGGAGACCCCCAAGGACCCCAAAAACTCCCAAAGGATCCAGGGAATTCCCCCCTAGGGATCCAGGGAATGCCCCCAGGACCTGAGGAATCCCTTTAAGGATCCAAGGAATTCCCTCGAGGATCCAAGGAATCCTTCTAAGGATCCCAGGACCTGGAAAAACCCCTCAAGAATCCAGGGAATCCCTGGGGGACTCAAAAAGAGCGGGATGGGAGGAACTCGGAGGGTTTGGGGGAGAACAGGGTGTGGGGAAGGGGCTGAGGGAGAATTTGGGATGAATTTGAGAGGCAAAAATTGAGGGAGAACCCGAGGGGGGGGCAGAATTTGAGGGGAAAATTTCGGGGGATTTCAACCCCCTCGGATTAAAATTTGGGGGGAATTTGATCTTCTGGGGGGAAAAAGGAGAATTTTAAGGGGGATTGGAGCCCCTCTGGAGGGGTTTGAGGGATCCCTGGGGGGATTTGATCTTCTGAGGGGGGAAAATTTAAGGGACCTCGCAGTGAGGGGGAATTTGAGCCCCTGGGGGGGTTGAGGGGGGAATTTGATCTTCTGGAGGAAAAAAAAAGGAGAATTTGGGGATTTGGCTGGGGGTGGGGCGGATTTTGTGCCCCTCTGGGGGGATTTGAGCCCACGGGGGGCAATTGAGGGACCCCCGTGAGGGGGAATTTGAGTCCCTGTGAGGGGTTTGAGGACTCCCGGGAGGGTTTCCAGACCCCCGGCCCCAGAGCGAGGATTTAAACCCCCGTGAGGGGGAATTTGAGCCCCTGTGAGGGGTTTGAGGACTCTCAGGATTTTTTGCAGACCCCCGACCCCAAAGCGAGGATTTAAACCCCTGTGAGGGGGAATTTGAGCCCCTGTGAGGGGTTTGAGGACTCTCAGGATTTTTTGCAGACCCCCGACCCCAGAGTGAGGATTTAAACCCCTGTGAGGGGAATTTGAGCCCACGGCGGCCGAGGAGGGGGAAAACCTGAGGGGACCGCGGGGCCGCCTGAGGACGCCCCAGCGCGGGGGAGGCTCCGAGAGCTCTCAGGGTCCCCGTGCCCCCTCCCAGCCCTCATCCAAGCCCTTTAAGCCCCGTTTAAGCCGCGTTAAACGCCATTAAAGCCCCAACTCACGGCGGATCTCCCGCGCCGCCTCAGCGCTGAGCTCGCCCGCCATTCCCGCCGCTCGCACAGACCACGCCCCCGCCGCGCTCTGATTGGCTGAGCGCAGCCGCTGCCACCAATCAGCGCCCGGCAAAGAGGAAACGGCGGCTCCTATTGGTCCATGGGGGCCGAGGTCCCGCCCCCCCGGTGAGGCGGGAAAAGACGCTTCCGGCCCCCCCTCAGGGGCCGCGGGGAGCTGGGGGCGCCCCCTGGCGGCTCCCAGTGACGCCCAGTAACTCCCAGTTCACTCCCAGTAAATCCCAGTTCACTCCCAGTAAAGCCCAGTTCACTCCCAGTGACGCCCAGTAAATCCCAGTTCACTCCCAGTAAAGCCCAGTAGCTCCCAGTAAATCCCAGTAGCTCCCAGTTCACTCCCAGTAAATCCCAGTAACTCCCAGTTCACTCCCACTGACTCCCAGTGGCTCCCAGTAGCTCCCAGGTCACTCCCAGTAACGCCCAGTTCACTCCCAGTGACTCCCAGTAAATCCCAGTTCATTCCCAGTAGCTCCCAGTTCACTCCAGGTGACTCCCAGTTCACTCCCAGTTCACTCCCAGTAAATCCCAGTTCACGCCCATAAATCCCAGTTCACTCCCAGTAGCTCCCAGTTCACTCCCAGTAAATCCCAGCAACTCCCAGTTCACTCCCAGTTCACTCCCACTGACTCCCAGTGGTTCCCAGTGGTTCCCAGTAGCTCCCAGGTCACTCCCAGTAACGCCCAGTTCACTCCCAGTGACTCCCAATTCATTCCCAGTTCACTCCCAGTGGCTTCCAGAAGCTCCCAGTGACTCCCAGCAGCCTCCAGCGCCTCCCAGTGCACCCAGTTCCCCCCAGTGCTCCCAGTTCCCCCCAGTGCTCCCAGTGCTCCCAGTAACCCCAGTAACCCAGTATCCCCCAGACCAGCGCTCCCAGTATCCCCATCCCAGCACTCCCAGTGCTCCCAATGCTCCCAATAACCCCATCCCAGTGCTCCCAGTGCTCCCAGTATCCCCACTAATTCCCAGTATCCCCATCCCAGTGCTCCCAGTAAACCCAGTAACTCCATCCCAGTGCTCCCAGTAACCCCAGCATCCCCACTAATTCCCAGTGTCCCCACTAATTCCCAGTATCCCCAGTAACTCCCAGTATTCCCATCCCAGTATCCCCAGTGCTCCCAGTATCCCCCTCCCAGTGCTTCCAGTGCTCCCAGTATCCCCAGTAATTCCCAGCAACCCCCTCCCAGTGCTCCCAGTAACCCAGTAATTCCCAGTTTCCCATTCCAGCGCTCCCAGTAAATCCCAGTGCTCCCAGTATCCCCAGCAACCCAGTATCCCCCAGACCAGTGCTCCCAGTATCCCCATCCCAGTGCTCCCAGTGCTCCCAGTATCCCCATCCCAGTGCTCCCAGTGCTCCCAGTATCCCTAGTAACTCCATCCCAGTATCCCCAGTAACTCCATCCCAGTGCTCCCAGTGTTCCCAGCGCTCCCAGTATTCCCAGTATCCCCCTCCCAGTGCTCCCAGTAACCCCAGCAATTCCCAGTATCCCCAGAATCCCCATCTCAGTGCTCCCAGTAACCCCAGTGCTCCCAGTAATTCCCAGTATCCCCAGCCCAGTGCTCCCAGTAAACCCAGTACCCCCAGTAATTCCCAGTATCCCCCTCCCAGTGCTTCCAGTGCTCCCAGTATCCCCATTCCAGTGCTCCCAGTACCTCCAGTGCTCCCAGTATCCCCAGTAACCCCTATCCCCCAGCTGTGCTCCCAGTACCCCCATCCCAGTGCTCCCAGTATCCCCAGTAACCCCCTCCCAGTATCCCCAGTAATTCCCAGTATCCCCATCCCAGTGCTCCCAGTGCTCCCAGTGCTCCCAGTATCCCCACCCCAGTGCTCCCAGTATTTCTAGTATCCCCAGTAACCGCCTCCCAGTATTCCCAGTAACCCCAGTATCCCCATCCCAGTGCTCCCAGTATCCCCAGTAATTCCCAGTATCCCCCTCCCAGTGCTCCGTGCTCCCAGTAAGCCCCTGCCAGTGCTCCCAGTAAACCCAGTAACTCCATCCCGAGCTCCCAGTGCTCCCAGTACCCCCAGTAACCCCCTCCCAGTCTCCCCAGTAATTCCCAGTATTCCCCAGTCCAGTGCTCCCAGTGCTCCCAGTATGCCCAGTAATTCCCAGTACCCCCATCCCAGTGCTCCCAGTAATTCCCAGTACCCCCATCCCAGTGCTCCCAGTATCCCCAGCAACCCCCTCCCAGTATCCCCAGTGCTCCCAGTAACCCCAGCCCGGTGCTCCCAGTATCCCCAGTAATTCCCAGTATCCCCTCCCAGTGCTCCCAGTGCTCCCAGTAAAGCCAGTATTCCCATTCCAGTGCTCCCAGTCCTCCCAGTATCCCCAGTATTCCCATTCCAGTGCTCCCAGTAATTCCCAGTATCCCCAGTAACCTCCTCCCAGTATCCCCAGTGCTCCCAGTATCCCCAGTAATTCCCAGTTCCCCTCCCAGTGCTCCCAGTAACCCCAGTATCCCCATCCCGTTGCTCCCAGTGCTCCCAGTAATTCCCAGTAACCCCATCCCAGTGCTCCCAGTATCCCCAGCATTCCCAGTATCCCCTCCCAGTATCCTCAGTTTCCCAGTATCTCCAGTACCCCCCTCCCAGTATCCCCAGTAATCCCCAGTATCCCCCAGCCCAGTGCTCCCAGTATCCCCAGTAATTCCCAGTATCCCCATCCCAGTGCTCCCAGTAAACCCAGTAATTCCATCCCAGTGTTCCAGTGCTCCCAGTATCCCCATCCCGAGCTCCCAGTGCTCCCAGTATCCCCAGTAATTCCCAGTATCCCCCAGCCCAGTGCTCCCAGTAACCCCAGTAATCCCAGTATCCCCAGTAATCCCAGTACCCCCATCTCAGTGCTCCCAGCGCTCCCAGTAACCCCAGTAATTCCTAGTATCCCACTCCCAGTGCTCCCAGTAACCCCCTTCCAGTGCTCCCAGTGCTCCCAGTATCCCCAGTAATTCCCAGTATCCCCAGTGCTCCCAGTACCCCCAGTAATTCCCAGTATCCCCAGTACCCCCTCCCAGTATCCCCAGTGCTCCCAGTAACCCAGCCCGGTGCTCCCAGTATCCCCAGCAATTCCCAGTAACCCCCTCCCAGTGCTCCCAGTAACCCCAGTAAACCCCTCCCACTATCCCCAGTAATTCCCAGTACCTCCTCCCAGTGCTCCCAGTGCTCCCAGTATCCCCAGTAATTCCCAGTATCCCCTCCCAGTGCTCCCAGTAAACCCAGTATCCCCATCCCAGTGCTCCCAGTATCCCCAGTAATTCCCAGTATCCCCAGTAATTCCCAGTATCCTCCTCCCAGTGCTCCCAGTAACTCCCAGTAACCCCAGTATTCCCAGTATCCCCTCCCAGTGCTCCCAGTAAACCCAGTATCCCCATCCCAGTGCTCCCAGTATCCCCAGTAATTCCCAGTACCCCCTCCCAGTGCTCCCAGTATCCCCAGTAATTCCATCCCAGTGCTCCCAGTAATTCCCAGTAACCCCAGTAATTCCCAGTATCCCCTCCCAGTGCTCCCAGTAACCCAGCCCGGTGCTCCCAGGATCCCCAGTAACTCCCAGTAACCCCCTCCCAGTGCTCCCAGTAACCCCCTCCCAGTATCCCCAGTAATCCCCAGTATCCCCCTCCCAGTGTTCCCAGTAACCCCCTTCCGTGCTCCCAGTGCTCCCAGTATCCCCAGTAACTCCCAGTATCCCCTCCCAGTGCTCCCAGTAAACCCAGCCCGGTGCTCCCAGTATCCCCAGCAATTCCCAGTAACCCCCTCCCAGTATCCCCAGTAATTCCCAGTATCCTCTCCCAGTACTCCCAGTAAACCCAGCCCGGTGCTCCCAGTATCCCCAGTTCCCAGTATCCTCCTCCCAGTGCTCCCAGTGCTCCCAGTATCCCCAGTAATTCCCAGTATCCCCAGTAATTCCCAGTATCCCCCTCCCAGTGCTCCCAGTAATTCCCAGTATCCCCAGTAATTCCCAGTATCCCCCTCCCAGTGCTCCCAGTAATTCCCAGTATCCCCCTCCCAGTGCTCCCAGTAACCCCCAAAATTCCACTTTTGATTCAAACCCATCAAAAACTGGGGAAAAACCCTCAAAATCTTCACATTTTGGTCAAAAAACCCCCAAAAATCTCAAATTTTGGAGTCAAAAAATCGAATTTTGGTTGTTTAAAAAATCCCTCAAATTTTGGTTTAAAAAAAAAAAAAGAAACCAATTCAAATTTGGGTTTAAAAAAGTCCAATTTTGGTGAAAAAATCCATTCAAAAAATTCAAATTTTGGGTAAAAAAAATCCCCAAACCCTCAAATTTTGGGATTGAAAAATCTGATTTTCACTAAAAAAGCAAATTTCTCAAATTTTAGTAAAAACCCAAAAGTGATAAATTCAAATTTTGGGTAAAAAAATCAACAAATTCAAATTTTGGGTTAAAAAACTCAAATTTTGGTAAAATATCCTCAAAATCTTCAAGTTTTTGGCAAAAAAAACCCCCAACAAATTCAAATTTTGGGTTTAAAAAGCCAAAATTTGGTTTAAAAGCCCTCCAAGTCTTCACATTTTTGGTAAAAAAGCCTCCAAACCTTCATGTTTTGGGTCCCAAAAATCAAATTTTGGTTAAAAACCCAACAAATTCAATTTTTGGTTTAAAAATGTCAAATTTTTGTTTAAAATCCACAAAGCCTTCAAATTTTGGTTAAGAAAATTACAAATCCCTTGAATTTTGGTTAAAAGTACATCAAAATTGTCAATTTTTGGTGAAAGCCACCCAAAAACCCCTCAACTTTTGGGGAAAAACACCCCAAAACCTCAAATTTTGGGAAAAACCACCCCAAAAGCCTGAAATTTTGGCCAAACTTTCCCAAAACCTAAACTTTTGGTCAAAACCAACCCAAAACTTCTATTTTTCATCAAAACCACCCCAAAACCCTCAAATTTTAGTCAAACTCCGCAAATTTGGGTCAAAACCACCCAAATCCTCAACTTTTGGTTAAGCTCTCCCTAAACTCCTGAAATTTTGGTCAAAACTCTCAAAACTTGGGCAAAATCACCCCAAAACCCTCAAATTTTGGGCAAAACTATTAAATTTTCATCAAAACCACCCCCAAATCCTCAAATTTTGGCCAAAACCCTTAAATTTGGGTCAAAACCACCCGAAATTCTCAAATCTAGGTCAAAACCATCAAATTTTGGTCAAAACCACCCCAAAACTTGAAACTTTCATCAAAACCACCCCAAATCTTTGAATTTTGGTCAAAACCACCAAATTTTGATCAAAACCATCCCAAAATCCTCAAATTTTTATCAAAACCACTGCAAAACGTTGAATTTTGGGCAAAACCGCCCCAAATCCTCAAATTTTGTCCAACAACCTCAATTTTTGCCCAAAACCACCCCAAACACTCAAATTTTGGTCCAAACCTGCAAATTTTGGTCCAAAGCACCCCAGGAACTTCAAGTTTTGGTCAAAACCTCCTCAAAACTTCCAATTTTGGTGAAACCCAGCAAATTTGGGTCAAAACCACCCCAAAACTCAGAATTTGGTCAAAATCATCCCAAAATCCTCAGATTTGGGTTAAAAACCACCTCAAGAACCGCAAATTTTGGTCAAAACCACCCCAAAACTCGGAATTTTCATCAAAACCACCCAAATCTCTCAGATTTTGGTCAAAACCACCCCAGACCCCACAAATTTTTATCAAAACCATCCCAAAACCCCAAATCTGGGTCAAAACATCAGATTTTGGTGAACCCACCCCAACCCCCTTAGATTTTGGTCAAAACCACCCCAAGAACCTCAAATTTTCCTCAAAACCACCCCAAAATCATCGAATTTTGGTCAAAACCACCCCAAAATCATCAATTTTTGATCAAAACCCCTCAGATTTTGGTCAAAACCACCCCAAACCCCTCAAATTTTCTTCAAAACCACCCCACAATCATCACATTTTGCTCAAAACCACCCCAAAATCATCACATTTTGATCAAAACCCTCCAATTTTGCTCAAAACCACCCCAAACCCCTCAAATTTTGCTGAACCCTCCCGATTTTGACCCCATCCCATCCCAACCCCCCCAAAAAACCCCCAAATAATTGGAAAACTCCCCAATTTTTTATTCTCTAATAAAACGGGCGGCGGCCGCGCCGCCCCTCCCCCGCTCCGCCGCCGCCCCTCCCCCAAAATCCACCCCAAAACTCCCAAAATCTCCCCAAATCTCCCCAAATCACCCCAAAACCATCCCGGACGCCGCCGACTTCGCAAAATTCCTCCACTTCCGGGACCTTTTCTTGTCGTTTCGGGCCCTTTTTGGGCGTTTTCGGGACGGTTCCGAGACTTTGCCGTCGAATTTTGGGGTTTTCCACCGATTTTTGGGGATTTGGGGTCGGGCTTGGGGTGGGGTCGAGTTTTTGGTGGGTTCAGGAGCTTTCTGTTGGGTTTGGAGCGATTTTGGGTGGGTTCACGCCAAGTTTGGGTGGTTTCGAGCAACTTTTGATGGTTTCAAACCGATTTTGGGTGGGTTCAAGACTCTAAGTTGAGTTTACACCAATTTTTGATGGTTTCAAACCAATTTTTGATGATTTCAAACCAATTTTGGTGGGTTCAAGACCTTGAAGTGGACTTTACACCAATTTTTGATGGTTTCAACCCATTTTTTGATGGTCTCAAACCTGTTTTCGATGATTTCAAGACTTTCCTGTTGGTGCTGGATCATTTTTGGTGGTTTTAAGCCAATTTTTGATGGTTTCAAGGCCTTTCTGTTGAGTTTCGAGCAATTTTTGGTCAGTTCAAGACTATTTTGGGTGGGTTCCATCCATTTTTGGTGGCTTTAAGCCAACTTTTGACTGTTTCAAGACCTTTCTGTTGGATTTCCATTTATTTTTGATGGTTTCAAACCATCTTTTGATGGTTTCACCAATTTTTTGATGCTTTCAAACAGTTTTTGGTGGTTTTGAGATCTTCCTATTGAGTTTTGACCAATTTTTGGCGTTTTCAAGCCGGTTTTGTCAGGTTCAAGACCTTTCTGTTGGGTTTCGACCAATTTCTGGTGATTTCAAGCCAATTTTTGATGCTTTCAAACCAATTTAAGCCTGGCTTAAGCCATTTTTTGATCGTTTCAAGACCTTTCCATTGGGTTTACACCAATTTTTCATTGTTTCAAACAATTTCTGATGGTTTCAAGCCATTTTTGGTGCGTTCAAGACCTTTCTCTTGGGCTTCAACCAATTTTTGGCGGTTTTGAACCAATTCTTGATGCTTTCAAGACCTTTCTGTTGGGTTTAGAGCCATTTTTGGTGGTTTCAAGACCTTTCTGTTGCGTTTCGACCAATTTTTGGTGGCTTTCATCCAATTTTGGTGGTTTGAAACCATTTTTGGTGGCTTTAAGCCAATTTTTGATGATTTCAAGATGCTTCTGTGAGGTCTAAACCATTTTTGGTGGGTTTAAGCCAATTTTTGGTGGTTTTGACATCTTTCCGTTGAGTTTGGACCAAATTTTGTCACTTTCAAGCCAATTTTTGATGGTTTCAAGACCTCCTCTTGGTTCCTCGCTAATTTTTGCCACTTTCACACAATTTTTTGCCACTTTCAAGCCAATTTTTGATGCTTTCAACCCAATTCTGTTGGTTCCCCACCATTTTTGTCGCTTCCAGGCCAATTTTGGTGCTTTCAAACCACCTTTTGCCACTTTGAAGCCAATTTTTGACCCTTTCTGTTGATTTCCCACCATTTTTGACGCTTTCAAGCCACTTCTGGTGGGTTCAAGACTTTTCTGTTGGGTTTGGACCAATTTTTGGTGATTTCAAACCAGTTTTTGGTGGGTTCAAGACCTTTCTGTTGGGGTTGGACCAATTTTTGCCATTTTCAAGCCGATTTTGGTGGTTCCAAGCCAAACCCGTTGGTTCCCCACCATTTTTTGTCGCTTTCAGGAAGCTTTTGATGGTTTCAAATCAATTTTTGTCACTTTCAAACCATCTTTTGCCACTTTCAAGCCATTTTTGACGGTTCCAATCCAATTCCATTTGTTCACCACCGATTTTTGTCACTTTCCTGCCCATTTTTGTCTTTTTTTTGTGCTTTCCCACCATTTTTGATGCTTTCAAGCCAATTTTTGATCATTTTAAGACTCTTCCTCTTATTCCTCACCGATTTTTGTCACTTCCAAGCCAACTTTTGACCGTTTCAAGCCATTTTTGATGGTTTCCCACCATTTTTAGTCCCTTTCAAGACATTTTTATCCCTTTCAAGACCTTTCCATTGGCTTTCCACCAATTTTTGTCAATTTCAAGCCGAGTTTTTTCACTTTCAAACCGTTTCTGCCACTTTCAAGCCATTTTTGATGGTTCCAACCCAATTCCATTGGTTTCCCACATTTTTGTCACTTTCAAGCCCAATTTTGATGGCTTCAAGCCAATTTTTGATGGTCTAAAGCAAATTTTTGATGGTTTCAACCCAATTCTGTTGGTTCCCCACCATTTTTGTCGCTTCCAGGCCAATTTTGGTGCTTTCAAACCACCTTTTGCCACTTTGAAGCCAATTTTTGACCCTTTCTGTTGATTTCCCACCATTTTTGACGCTTTCAAGCCACTTCTGGTGGGTTCAAGACTTTTCTGTTGGGTTTGGACCAATTTTTGGTGATTTCAAACCATTTTTTGGTGGGTTCAAGACCTTTCTGTTGGGGTTGGACCAATTTTTGACGGTTTAACCAATTTTTGATGGTTTCGAGCCATTTTGGGCGCTTTCAAGCCAACTTTCGTCACTTTCAAACCACTTCTGCTGCTTCCCCACCATTTTTTACCACTTCCAAGCCATTTTTGATGGTCTCAAGCCAATTTTCGGGCACTCTCCACCCATTTTTTACCACTTCCAAGCCTTTTTGATGGTCTCAACCCAATTTCTGGACACCTACAACCCACTTTTTACCACTTCCAAGCCTTTTTTATGGTCTCAAACCAATTTTTTGGGCACTTTCCACCCATTTTTTACCATTTTCAAGCCATTTTTGACGGTTCCAACCCAATTCCATCTCTCCCAGCCCTTCCCACCGCTCCAACCCAACCCAACCCAACCCAACCCAACGCCGGCCGCCGACGCAACCTGAGGGAGGCGGGAAGGGAAAGGGGGAGGAGGAGGAGAATCTTTGCGGAGAGGCCGTAAAATTTTTCTTTTTTTTTTTTCCCCCTGTTTTTTGGTTTTCTGTCTTTTTTTTTTCCTCTCTCTCTCTCTCTCTCTCCTTTCTCCCGAGTCTTATTTTTTTTTTTTTTTTTCCGTGTGTTTTATTTTTGGATCTGGAATATAAAAAGCCGGAGGTTGATGTTCTTGGCCGCCAGCAGTTTGTTACACTCCACCGAGTCGACGATGGGCAGCGCCATGTAGTCGGTCTCGTTGCTCTCGTTGCTGAAGACGAAGTGGTAGATGACGGGGTTGATCTTGACGTCGTCGTAGGGCCCCTCGAGCAGCAGGAAGGAGCACTCCATGGGCGAGTTGACCTTGCTCTTGAGGATGAGCTGGAAGCTCAGCGTGCGCTTGCACGACAGGTTGGGGTTGCGCTCCGAGTCGTTGACGCGCGCCTTCAGCACCCAGGTCTGGTTGAGCACGGTCAGGCGCGGCGTCTCGTAGTACAGGCGCGTGATGAAGTCGTCCGTGCGGTACGGGCGGAACTGAACCTCTGCGGGGACGGGGGAGGAGAGAAAATGTTGGGATTTGGGGTTGGGAGCAGTCGGCAATGAGAGAAAACGTCGGGATTTGGGGTCGGCAATGAGAGAAAACGTCGGGATTTGGGGTCGGGAGGGGTCGGCAATGAGAGAAAACGTCGGGATTTGGGGTCGGGAGGGGTCGGCAATGAGAAAAACGTCGGGATTTGGGTCGGAGGCGTCAGCAATGAGAAAAACGTCGGGATTTGGGGTGTCGGGAGCGGTCGGCAATGAGAAAAAACGTCGGGATTTGGGGTCGGGGAGGCGTCGGCATGAGAGAAAACGTCGGGATTTGGGGTCGGGAGGGGTCGGCAATGAGAAAAAACGTTGGGATTTGGGGTCGGGAGGCGTCGGCAATGAGAGAAAACGTCGGGATTTGGGGTCGGCAATGAGAAAAAACGTCGGGATTTGGGGTTGGGAGCAGTCGGCAATGAGAGAAAATGTCGGGATTTGGGGTTGGGAGCAGTCAGCAATGAGAGAAAACATCGGGATTTGGGGTCGGGAGGCGTCGGCAATGAGAGAAAACGTCGGGATTTGGGGTCGGGAGGTGTCGGCAATGAGAGAAAACGTCGGGATTTGGGGTCGGGAGGTGTCGGCAATGAGAGAAAACATCGGGATTTGGGGTCGGGAGGCGTCGGCAATGAGAGAAAACGTCGGGATTTGGGGTCGGGAGGGGTCGGCAATGAGAGAAAACGTCGGGATTTGGGGGTCGGGAGGCGTCGGCAATGAGAGAAAACATCGGGATTTGGGTTCGGCAATGAGAAAAAACGTCGGGATTTGGGGTTGGGAGCAGTCGGCAATGAGAGAAAACGTCGGGATTTGGGGGTCGGGAGGCGTCGGCAATGAGAGAAAACGTCGGGATTTGGGGTCGGGAGGGGTCGGCAATGAGAGAAAACGTCGGGATTTGGGGTCGGGAGGCGTCGGCAATGAGAAAAAATGTCGGGATTTGGTCGGGAGGGTCGCAATGAGAGAAAACGTCGGATTGGGTCGGGAGGCGTCGGCAATGAGAGAAAACGTTGGGATTTGGGGTCGGGAGGGTCGGCAATGAGAGAAACATCGGGATTTGGGGGTCGGAGGTCGGCAATGAGAGAAAACGTCGGGATTTGGGTCGGGAGGCGTCGGCAATGAGAGAAAACATCGGGATTTGGGGTCGGGAGGGGTCGGCAATGAGAGAAAACATCGGGATTTGGGGTCGGGAGCGGTCGGCAATGAGAGAAAATGTCGGGATTTGGGGTCGGGAGCAGTCGGCAATGAGAGAAAACGTCGGGATTTGGGGTCGGGAGGCGTCGGCAGTGAGAGAAAACGTCGGGATTTGGGGTCGGCAATGAGAGAAAACATCGGGATTTGGGGTCGGGAGCAGTCGGCAATGAGAGAAAATGTCGGGATTTGGGGTCGGGAGCGGTCGGCAGTGAGAGAAAACGTCGGGATTTGGGGTCGGCAATGAGAGAAAACGTCGGGATTTGGGGGTCGGGAGGCGTCGGCAATGAGAGAAAACGTCGGGATTTGGGGTCGGGAGCAGTCGGCAATGAGAGAAAACGTCGGGATTTGGGGGTCGGGAGGCGTCGGCAATGAGAGAAAACGTCGGGATTTGGGGTCGGCAATGAGAAAAAACGTCGGGATTTGGGGTCGGGAGGCGTCGGCAATGAGAGAAAATGTCGGGATTTGGGGTCGGGAGGGGTCGGCAATGAGAGAAAACTCGGATTTGGGTCGGCAATGAGAGAAAACGTCGGGATTTGGGTCGGGAGGCGTCGGCAGTGAGAAAAACGTCGGGATTTGGGGTTGGGGAGCATCGGCAATGAGAGAAAACGTCGGGATTTGGGGTCGGGAGGCGTCGGCAATGAGAGAAAACGTCGGGATTTGGGGTCGGGGGTCGGCAATGAGAGAAAACGTCGGGATTTGGGGTCGGGAGGCGTCGGCAATGAGAGAAAACGTCGGGATTTGGGGTCGGGAGGGGTCGGCAATGAGAGAAAACGTCGGGATTTGGGGTCGGGAGGCGGTCGGCAATGAGAAAAAACGTCGGGATTTGGGGTTGGAAGGTCGCATGAAGAGAAAACGTTGGGATTTGGGGTCGGGAGGGGTCGGCAATGAGAGAAAAGTCGGGATTTGGGGTCGGGAGGGGTCGGAATGAAGAAAAAATGTCGGGATTTGGGGTTGGGAGCAGTCAGCAATGAGAGAAAACGTCGGGATTTGGGGTCGGGAGGGGTCGGCAATGAGAGAAAACGTCGGGATTTGGGGTCGGGAGCGGTCGGCAATGAGAGAAAACGTCGGGATTTGGGGTCGGGAGGCGTCGGCAATGAGAAAAAATGTCGGGATTTGGGGTCGGGAGGCGTCGGCAATGAGAGAAAACGTCGGGATTTGGGGTCGGGAGGTGTCGGCAATGAGAGAAAACGTCGGGATTTGGGGTCGGGAGGCGTCGGCAATGAGAGAAAACATTGGGATTTGGGGTCGGGAGGCGTCGGCAATGAGAAAAAACGTCGGGATTTGGGGTCGGGAGCGGTCGGCAATGAGAGAAAACGTCGGGATTTGGGGTCGGGAGGTGTCGGCAATGAGAGAAAATGTCGGGATTTGGGGTCGGGAGGCGTCGGCAATGAGAAAAAATGTCAGGATTTGGGGTCGGGAGGGGTCGGCAATGAGAGAAAACGTTGGGATTTGGGGTCGGGAGGTGTCAGCACCCGGAATCGGCCAATTCGGGAGGGTTTGGGGGAAATATGGGGGATTCGAGAGCTTGAAGTTGAGTTTATGCTGATTTTTGGTGGTTTTGGGAAAATTCTGGGGGGGTTCAAGGGCTTGAAGTTGAGGTTACGCCAATTTTTGATGGGTTCGGGCCAATTTTGGTGGGTTCAAGCCAATTTTGGGGGGTTCCAGAGCTTGAAGTTGAGTTTATGCCAATTTTTGGTGGTTTTGGGCCAATTTTGGTGGGTCCAACCCAATCTTGGGGATTTCAAGCCAATTTTGGGGGGTTCAAGAGCTTGAAGTTGAGTTTATGCCAATTTTTGGTGGGTTCAGGCCAATTTTGGTGGTTTCAAGCCAATTCTTGGTGGTTTCAAGCCAATTTTTGGTGGTTTCGAGCAATTTTTGATGGTTTTGGGCTAATTTGGGGGGGTTCAAGACCTTTAAGTTGAGTTTACACGAATTTTTGATGGTTTCAAGCCAATTTTTGATGGTTTCAAACCAATTTTGGGGGGTTCAAGACCTTGAAGTTGAGTTTACACCAATTTTTGATGGTTTGAAGCCAATTTTTGATGGTTCCAGGCCAATTTTTGATGGTTCCAGGCCAATTTTGGTGGGTTCGAGACCTTGAAGTTGAGTTTACACCAATTTTTGATGGTTTGAAGCCAATTTTTGATGGTTTCGAGACCTTCCCATTGAGTTTTGACCAGGTTTTGGCATCGCTGAGCCAATTTTTGGTGGTTTCAGGCCAATTTCAAGACTCATCCCTTGGGTTTCAACCAATTTTTGGTGGATCCCAGCCAAATCTGGTGGTTTCCAACCATTTTTGGATGGTTTCAAGCCCTTTCTATTTGGTTTTGACCATTTTTGGTGGTTTCAAGCCAATTTTGCAGGAATTTTTTTGGAATTGCAGGATTTTTTGGGGAATTTTCGAGAATTTTTGGCAATTTTCAGGAATTTTCAGGAATTGCAGGCATTTTTGGGAATTTTCAGGAATTTTCAAGAATTTCTGGAAATCACACGAATTTTTGGGAATTTTCAGGAATTTTCAGGGATTTTTTTGGGAATTTTCAGGAATTTTTGGGAATTTTCAGGAATTTTTGTGAATTGCAGGAATTTTTGTAAATTGCAGAAACTTTTGTGAATTTTGGGGAATTTCTGGGAATTTTTTGGGACTATTTGTGAATTTTCAGGAATTTTTGTGAATTTTCGGGAATTTTCGGGAATTTTCAGGAATTTCTGGAAATTGCAGCAATTTTTGTGAATTCTTGGGAATTCTTGGGAATTGCAGGAATTTTTGGAAATTGCAGAAATTTTGGTGAATTTTGGGGAATTTCTGGGAATTTTTTGGGACTTTTTGTGAATTTTCAGGAATTTTTGTGAATTTTTGTGAATTGCAGGAATTTCTGGGAATCGCGGGAATTTTTTGGGAATTTTCAGGAATTTCAGGAATTTTTGGGAATTTTTGGGAATTTTTGGGAATTGCAGGAATTTCTGTGAATTTTTGTGAATTGCAGGTATTTTTGTGAATTTTTGGGAATTTCTGGGAAATTTTTGGGACTTTTTGTGAATTTTCAGGAATTTTTGTGAATTCTCAGGAATTTTTGCGAATTTTCAGGAATTTTTGTGAGTTTTTGTGAATTTTTCTGAATTGCAGGAATTTCTGGGAATCGCAGGAATTTTTTGTGAATTCTCAGGAATTTTTGTGAATTTTTTGTGAATTTTTTTGTGAAATTTTTTTGTGAATTTTTTCTGTGCATTTTTCAGTGAATTCCCAGGAATTTCTGTGAATTTTTTTGGTGAATTTTTTCTGTGCATTTCTCAGTGAATTCCCAGGAATTTCTGTGCATTTTTTTGCAAATTCTCAGGAATTTCTGTGCATTTTTTTTTTGCGAATTCTCAGGAATTTTTGTGAATTTTTTTAGGAATTCTCAGGAATTCTTGTGCATTTTTTCTGTGCATGTTTCAGTGAATCCCCAGGAATTTTCTGTGCATTTTTCTGTGAATTCCCAGGAATTTCTGTGCATTTTTTCTGTGCATTTCTCAGTGAATCCCCAGGAATTTTCTGTGCATTTTTCAGTGAATTCCCAGGAATTTTCTGTGCATTTCTCAGTGAACTCCCAGGAATTTTTGTGCATCTTTTCTGTGCATTTCTCAGTGAATCCCCAGGAAT
The DNA here is from genome assembly GCA_026261815.1 of Monarcha castaneiventris obscurior. Taxonomy (NCBI): domain Eukaryota; kingdom Metazoa; phylum Chordata; class Aves; order Passeriformes; family Monarchidae; genus Monarcha; species Monarcha castaneiventris. The sequence continues at coordinate 42,262 of JAMPIT010000235.1, forward strand.
TTTCTGTGCATTTCTCAGTGAATCCCCAGGAATTTTCTGTGCATTTCTCAGTGAATTCCCAGGAATTTTTGTGCATTTTTCTGTGCATTTTTCTGTGAATCCCCAGGAATTTCTGTGCATTTCTCAGTGAATTCCCAGGAATTTTCTGTGCATTTCTCAGTGAATTCCCAGGAATTTCTGTGCATTTTTTCTGTGCATTTCTCTGTGCATTCCCAGGAATTTTCTGTGCATTTTTTTGGTGCATTTTTGTGCATTTTTTCTGTGCATTTTTCTGTGAATTCCCAGGAATTTCTGTGCATTTTTTTGCGAATTCTCAGGAATTTTTGTGAATTTTTTTTAGGAATTCTCAGGAATTCTTGTGAATTTTTTTTTTTTTAATTTTTTTAGGAATTCCCAGGAATTTTTGTGCATTTTTTCTGTGCATTTCTCAGTGAATTCCCAGGAATTTCTGAGAATTTTTTCTGTGCATTTTTCAGTGAATTCCCAGGAATTTTCTGTGCATTTCTCTGTGAACTCCCAGGAATTTTCTGTGCATTTCTCAGTGAATTCCCAGGAATTTCTGTCCATTTCTTCTGTGCATTTCTCAGCGAATTCCCAGGAATTTCTGTGCATTTTTTGGTGCGTTTTTGGGCATTTCCCGTACCCGTGTAGCCGATCTTCTCGAAGCTGAGCAGGCTGAAGATGCTGTTGTAGAGCTGCATCTCCTTGTGCCGCGTCTGGTCCATCTCGTCCAGGATCTCCATGAGCTCGTTCCCGGTTTTCGTGGGGTGCGAGCACTCGGCCTCGTGCACCGACAGCTCGTGGAAGGGCCCCTGCCAGGGGCAGCCGATGCGCTTGTACCGGCACTGCGTCACCCTGGGGGGGGAAAATGGGAAAAATTGGGAAATTTGGGAAATTTGGGAATGTGGGAAATGGGAGAGATGCGCTTGTACCGGCACTGCGTCACCCTGGGGGAGAGGGAAAAATGGGAAAAAATGGGAAATTTGGGAATGTGGGAAATGTGGGGAATGGGAGAGATGGGAGAGATGCGCTGGTACCGGCACTGCGTCACCCTGGGGAGGGAAAATGGGAAAAATTGGGAAATTTGGGAATGTGGGAATGGGAGAGATGCGCTTGTACCGGCACTGCATCACCCTGGGGAGGGAAAAATGGGAAAAATTGGGAAATTTGGGAATGTGGGAATGGGAGAGATGCGCTGGTACCGGCACTGCGTCACCCTGCAGGGGGGGAAAATGGGAAAAAATGGGAAATTTGGGAAAAATGGGAATGTGGGAAAGGGGAGAGATGGGAGAGATGCGCTGGTACCGGCACTGCGTCACCCTGCAGGGGGGAAAATGGGAAAAATTGGGAAATTTGGGAATGTGGGAAATGTGGGGAATGGGAGAGATGCGCTGGTACCGGCACTGCGTCACCCTGCAGGGGGGAAAATGGGAAAAATTGGGAAATTTGGGAATGTGGGAAATGTGGGAAATGGGAGAGATGGGAGAGATGCGCTTGTACCGGCACTGCGTCACCCTGGGGGAGAGGGAAAAATGGGAAATTTGGGAAAAATGGGAATGTGGGAAAGGGGAGAGATGCGCTTGTACCGGCACTGCGTCACCCTGCAGGGGGGGAAAATGGGAAAAATTGGGAAATTTGGGAATGTGGGAAAGGGGAGAGATGCGCTGGTACCGGCACTGCGTCACCCTGGGGGGAGGGAAAAATGGGAAATTTGGGAAAAATGGGAATGTGGGATGCGCTTGTACCGGCACTGCGTCACCCTGGGGGCAGAAATGGTAAAAAATGGGAAATTTGGGAATGTGGGAATGGGAGAGATGCGCTTGTACTGGCACTGCGTCACCCTGCAGGGGGAAATGGGAAAAAATGGGAAATTTGGGAAAAATGGGAATGTGGGAAAGGGGAGAGATGCGCTGGTACCGGCACTGCCTCACCCTGGGGGGGAGAGAGGGAAAAATGGGAAAAATTGGGAATGTGGGAAATGTGGGAAATGGGAGAGATGCGCTTGTACCGGCACTGCGTCACCCTGGGGGCAGAAAAATTGGGAATGTGGGAAATTTGGGAATGTGGGGAATGGGAGAGATGCACTTGTACCGGCACTGCGTCACCCTGGGGGGAGAAATGGGAAATTTGGGAAAAATGTGGGAAATGGGAGAGAAGCGCTTGTACCTGCACTGCGTCACCCTGGGAGAGAGGGAAAAACAATGGGAAAAATTGGGAAAAATGGGAAAAATTGGGAGAATTTGGGAATGTGGGAAATGGGAGAGGTGCGCTTGTACCGGCACTGCGTCACCCTGGGGGGAGAGAAATGGGAAATTTGGGAAATTTGGGAGAATTGGGGAATGTGGGAAATGGGAGAGAGGGAAGCGATGCGCTTGTACCTGCACTGCGTCACCCTGGGAGGGAGAAAAAACAACAGGAAAATTTGGGAATGTGGGAATGTGGGAAAGGGGAAATGGCTGGAGAGGGAAATCCGGGAGGAAATGGGAGAGAGGAGTGGGAAATGTGGGAGAGAAATGGAAAAGAGGAGTGGGAAATGTGGGAGAGAGGTGGAAAAGCAGAGTGGGAAATGTGGGAAAAATGTGGGAAAGGGGAAATGGGAGAGAGGGAAGCGATGCGCTGGTACCGGCACTGCGTCACCCTGGGGGAAAAATGGGAAAAATTGGGAAAAATGTGAGAAATGTGGGAATGTGGGAAATGGGAGAGATGCGCTGGTACCGGCACTGCGTCACCCTGCAGGGGGGAAATGGGAAAAATTGGGAAAATTTGGGAATGTGGGATGCGCTTGTACCGGCACTGCGTCACCCTGGGGGCAGAAATGGGAAAAATTGGGAAATTTGGGAATGTGGGAAATGGGAGAGATGCGCTTGTACCGGCACTGCGTCACCCTGCAGGGGGGGAAAATGGGAAAAAATGGGAAATTTGGGAAAATTTGGGAATGTGGGAAATGTGGGAATGTGGGAATGGGAGAGATGCGCTGGTACCGGCACTGCGTCACCCTAGGGGGGAGAGAGGGAAAAATGGGAAATTTGGGAAAATTTGGGAATGTGGGAAATGGGAGAGATGCGCTTGTACCAGCACTGCATCACCCTGGGGGCAGAAAAATTGGGAATGTGGGAAATTTGGGAATGTGGGGAATGGGAAAGATGCGCTTGTACCGGCACTGCGTCACCCTGGGGGCAGAAAAATGGGAAAATTTGGGAAAATGTGGGAAATGTGGGAATGTGGGGAATGGGAGAGATGCGCTGGTACCGGCACTGCGTCACCCTGGGGGCAGAAAAATGGGAAAATTTGGGAAAATGTGGGAAATGTGGGAATGTGGGGAATGGGAGAGATGCGCTTGTACCGGCACTGCGTCACCCTGGGGGGAGAGAAATGGGAAATTTGGGAAATTTGGGAGAATTGGGGAATGTGGGAAATGGGAGAGAGGGAAGCGATGCGCTTGTACCTGCACTGCGTCACCCTGGGAGGGAGAAAAAACAACAGGAAAATTTGGGAATGTGGGAATGTGGGAAAGGGGAAATGGCTGGAGAGGGAAATCCGGGAGGAAATGGGAGAGAGGAGTGGGAAATGTGGGAGAGAGGTGGAAAAGCAGAGTGGGAAATGTGGGAAAAATGTGGGAAAGGGGAAATGGGAGAGAGGGAAGCGATGCGCTTGTACCGGCACTGCGTCACCCTGGGGGAAAAATGGGAAAATTGGGAAATTTGGGAATGTGGGAAATGGGAGAGACGCGCTTGTACCGGCACTGCGTCACCCTGGGGGGGAGAGGGAAAAATGGGAAAAATTGGGAAAAATGTGAGAAATGTGGGAATGTGGGAAATGGGAGAGATGCGCTTGTACCTGCACTGCGTCACCCTGGGGGGGAAAAATGGGAAATTTGGGAAAATTTGGGAATGTGGGAATGTGGGAGAGATGCGCTGGTACCGGCACTGCGTCACCCTGGGGGGGAGAAATGGGAAATTTGGGAAATTTGGGAATGTGGGAAATGTAAGGGTAAATGGGAGAGAGGGAAATCCAGGGGGAAACGGGAGAGAGGAGTGGGAAATGTGGGGGAAAGGTGGGAAAGTGGAGCGGGAAATGTGGGAAAGAGGAGTGGAAAATGTGGGAGAGAAATGGGAAAGAGGAGCAGGAAAAGTGGGAAAAATGTGGGAAAGAGGAGTGGGAAATGTGGGAAAAATGTGGGAAAGGCGAAACGGCCAGGGAGGGACAGGGAGGGAGGGAATGGGAGAGAGGAGAGGGAATTTGGGAAAAACGTGGGAAAAGTGGGAGCAGCCAGAGAGGGAGAGGGAGGGAGGGAGGGAAGCGATGCGCTGGTACCGGCACTGCGTCACCCTGGGGGAGGGAAAAATGGGAAAAATTGGGAAAAATGTGAGAAATTTGGGAATGTGGGAATGGGAGAGATGCGCTGGTACCGGCACTGCGTCACCCTGCAGGGGGGAAAATGGGAAAAATTGGGAAAAACGTGGGAAAAATGGGAAAAAGAGATGCGCTGGTACCGGCACTGCGTCACCCTGGGGGAGGGAAAAACGGGAAATTTGGGAAAAATGGGAATGTGGGAAAGGGGAGAGATGCGCTTGTACCGGCACTGCGTCACCCTGGGGGAGAGGGAAAAATTGGGAATGTGAGAAACGTGGGAAATGTGGGAAATGTGGGAAATGTGGGAAACGGGAGAGAGGGAAATCCAGGGGGAAATGGGAGAGAGGAGTGGGAAATGCGGGGGAAATGAGGGAAAGTAGAGGGGGAAATGTGAGGGAAATGTGGGGAAGTGGAGTGGGAAATGTGGGAAAAATGTGGGAAAAAGGAGTGGGAAATGTGGGAAAAATGTGGGAAAAATGTGGGAAATGTGGGGGAAATGTGGGAAACGGCCGGGGAGGGAAATCCGGGGGGAAATGGGAGAGAGGAGTGGGAAATGTGGGGGAAATGTGGGAAAAGCAGGAGCAGCCAGAGACGGAGAGGGAGGGAGAGAGGGAAGCGATGCGCTTGTACCGGCACTGCGTCACCCTGGGGGGAAAAATGGGAAAAATTGGGAAAAATGTGGGAAATGGGAGAGATGCGCTGGTACCTGCACTGCGTCACCCTGGGAAAAACACCGGGAAAAATGGGAAATGTGGGAAATGTGGGAAAATGGAGAGAGGGTGCCGCTCTAGGATGGATTTTGGGAATTTTAAGACACAAACCCACCCCAAAATCCCACAAAACCCACCCCAAATCCCCTAAAACCCACTCCCAGCCCTGACCTGTCCTGGCACTCGTCCTTCTGGTGCCGCTCCAGGACGGCGTTCAGAACTTTTTAGGTACAAACCCACCCCCAAACCCCACAAAAACCACCCCAAACCCAACCCAAATCCCTGACCTGTCCTGGCACTCGTCCTTCTGGGGCTGCTCCAGGATGGATTTTGGGAATTCCTGGACTCTGAACCATCCCAAATCCCAAATAAAGCACCCCTGTCCCTCACCTATCCTGGTACCCGTTGCAATAAACCACCCCAAATTCCCAAATAAACCACCCCAAACCCCAAATAACCCACTCCCAGCCCTGACCTGTCCTGGCACTCGTCCTTCTGCCGCCGCTCCAGCAGGGATTTTGGAACTTTTTAGGTGCAAATCCCAAATAAACCACCCCAAATTCCCAATAAACCACCCCAAACCCCACTGGGACCGTTACTATCCCTGACCTCTCCTGGCACTCGTCCTTCTGGTGCCTCTCCGGGATGGATTTTGGGACTTTTTAGGTACAGAACCACCCCCAAACCCCAAATAAACCACCCCAAACCCCAAATAAACCACCCCAAACCCCTCAAAACCCACTCCTGTTCCTGACCTCTCCTGGCACTCGTCCTTCTGGTGCTGCTCCGGGATGGATTTTGGGACTTTTTAGGTACAGAACCACCCCCAAACCCCAAATAAACCACTGCCAGCCCTGACCTGTCCTGGCACTCGTCCTTCTGGTGCCTCTCCAGCAGCGATTTTGGGAATACCTGGGCACAGAACCACCCCAAAACCATCCCAAATCCCAGAAAAACCATTCCTGTGCCTCACCTGTCCTGGCACTCGTCCTTCTGGTGCCTCTCGAGCAGCGATTTCAGGAATATTTGGGTGCAGAACTACCCCAAAACCACCCCAAATCCCACTAAAACCACCCCAAACCCCAAATAACCCACTGCCAGCCCTCACCTGTCCTGGCACTCGTCCTTCTGGTGCCGCTCCAGCAACGATTTTGGAACTTTTTAGGTACAAAACCATCCCAAATCCCCCAAAACCACCCCAAATCCCTCACCTGTCCTGGCACTCGTCCTTCTGGTGCCGCTCCAGCAGGGATTTTGGGAATTTCTGGGATCAGAACCACCCCAAATCCCAATAAACCACCCCAAATCCTTCACCTGTCATGGCACTCGTCCTTCGGCTGCCGCTCCAGCAGGGATTTCAGAACTTTTTAGGTACAGAACCACCCCAAATCCCACTAAAACCACCCCAAACCCCAAATAAACCACCCCAAACCCCCCAAAACCCACTGCCAGCCCTGACCTGTCCTGGCACTTGTCCTTCTGGTGCCTCTCCGGGATGGATTTTGGGACTTTTTAGGTACAGAACCACCCCCAAATCCCAATTAAACCACCCCAAACCCCAAATGTTTGGTGTTTTGGTGGTGGTTTGGTTTTTGTTAAACCACCCCAAACCCCCCAAAACCCACTCCCACCCCTGACCTGTCCTGGCACTCGTCCTTCTGGTGCTGCTCCGGGATGGATTTTGGGAATTTTTGGGTGCAGAACTACCCCCAAACCGCTCCAAATCCCCCAAAACCACCCCAAACCCCAAATAACCCACTGCCAGCCCTGACCTGTCCTGGCACTGTCCTTCTGTGCCGCTCCGAGGATTGGACTTTTTAGGTACAACCATCCCAAACCACAAACCACCCCAAATCCCAAAAAACCACCCCAAAGCTCTCACCTGTCCTGGCACTCGTCCTTCTGACCACCCCAAAACCCCCAAATCCCACTGCCATTCCTGACCTGTCCTGGCACTTGTCCTTCTGGTGCCTCTCAGGATGGATTTTGGGACTTTTTAGGTACAGAACCATCCGAAATCCCACTAAAACCACCCCAAACCCCAATTGGACCATCCCAACTCTGACCTGTCCTGGCACTCGTCCTTCTGCTGCCGCTCCAGCAGCGATTTCAGGAATATTTGGGTGCAGAACTACCCCAAAACCACCCCAAATCCCTCACTTGTCCTGGCTCTCCTCCTGCTCCTCTCTGTCTCCAGGACACATTTCAGAACTTTTAAGGTACAAAACCACCCCAAATTCCAAATAAACCACCCCAAATCCCACTAAAACCACCCCAAATCCCAAATAAACCACCCCAAACCCCAAATAACCCACCCCAAACCTCTCACCTGTCCTGGCACTCGTCCTTCTGGTGCCGCTCCAGGATGGATTTTGGAACTTTTTAGGTACAAAACCATCCCAAACCCCCCAAAACCCACCCCAAACCCCACTATAACCCACTGCCAGCCCTGACCTGTCCTGGCACTCGTCCTTCTGGTGCCGCTCCATGAGGGATTTTGGGACTTTTTAGGTACAAAACCATCCCAAACCACACAAAACCCACCCCAAACCTCACTGGAACCGTTCCCAGCCCTGACCTGTCCTGGCACTCGTCCTTCTGGTGCCGCTCCAGGAGGGATTTTGGGAATACCTGGGCACAGAACCACCCCAAAACCATCCCAAATCCCAGAAAAACCATTCCTGTGCCTCACCTGTCCTGGCACTCGTCCTTCTGGTGCCGCTCAGGATGGATTTCGGAACTTTTTAGGTACAAAACCACCCCCAAACCCCCCAAAACCCACCCTAAACCCCACTGGGACCACTCCCACCCCTGACCTGTCCTGGCACTCGTCCTTCTGCTGCCGCTCCAGCAGCGATTTCAGGAATATTTGGGTGCAGAACTACCCCAAAACCACCCCAAATCCCAAACAAACCACCCCAAACCCCCCAAAACCCACTCCAGTTCCTGACCTCTCCTGGCACTCGTCCTTCTGGTGCCGCTCCGGGATGGATTTTGGGACTTTTTAGGTACAGAACCACCCCCAAACCCCAAATAAACCACCCCAAATCCCAAACAAACCACCCCAAATCCCAAATAAACCACCCCAAACCCCAAATAACCCACCCCAAACCTCTCACCTGTCCTGGCACTCGTCCTTCTGGTGCCGCTCCGGGACGGATTTTGGGACTTTTTAGGTACAAAACCATCCCAAACCACACAAAACCCACCCCAAACCCCAAACCAATCACCCCAAACCCCAAATAACCCACTGCCAGCCCTGACCTGTCCTGGCACTCGTCCTTCTGCTGCCGCTCCAGCAGCAATTTTGGAACTTTTTAGGTACAAAACCACCCCAAACCCCCCAAAACCCACCCCAAACCTCACTGGAACCGTTCCCAGCCCTGACCTGTCCTGGCACTCGTCCTTCTGCTGCCGCTCCAGCAGCGATTTTGGGAATACCTGGGCACAGAACCACCCCAAAACCATCCCAAATCCCAGAAAAACCATTCCTGTGCCTCACCTGTCCTGGCACTCGTCCTTCTGGTGCCTCTCGAGCAGCGAGCGGGGGAACTGGCGGGCGCAGAAGCCGCACTCTGCCGGGAGCTCGCTCACCGCCTTCTCCACGGCCAGGTTGCGGCAGCAGAGGCTCTTGGAGATCTCGCAGCGGCAGTTGGGGCACGTGGCCTGCTCCTCCTTGAGCCTCGAGTCGGCCAGCAGGTGGATGAAGCAGCCAGCGCACATCAGGTGCCCGTTGGTGCACTGGGGGAATAAAATTTATATCATTTATTATTATTTTTTAATCTTTTTTTGGCATTTTTCCATCTTTTTTATTCCCTTTTTCCCATTTCCCCAGCAGGAGGAAGCAGCCAGCACACATCAGGTGCCCGTTGGTGCACTGGGGAGCAAAATTTATATCATTTGTTGTTATTTTTTATCTTTTTTTTGGCATTTTTCCATCTTTTTTTGGCATTTTTCCATCTTTTTCTGGCATTTTCCCCACTCTCTGCCCCATTTCCCCAGGGCTCTGTTCCCCAGCAGGAGGAAGCAGCCCCAGCACACAGCAGGTGCCCGTTGGTGCACTGGGGGAATAAAATTTATATCATTTATTGTTATTTTTTATCTTTTTTTGGCATTTTTCCATCTTTTTCTGGCATTTTCCCCACTCTCTGCCCCATTTCCCCCAGGGCTCTGTTCCCCAGCAGGAGGAAGCAGCCAGCGCACATCAGGTGCCCGTTGGTGCACTGGGGAGCAAAATTTATATCATTTGTTGTTATTTTTTATCTTTTTTTGGCATTTTTCCATCTTTTTTTGGCATTTTTCCATCTTTTTTATTCCCTTTTTCCCATTTCCCCAGCAGGAGGAAGCAGCCAGCACACAGCAGGTGCCCGTTGGTGCACTGGGGAGCAAAATTTATATCATTTATTGTTATTTTTTATCTTTTTTTGGCATTTTTCCATCTTTTTTTGGCATTTTTCCATCTTTTTTTGGCATTTTTCCATCTTTTTCTGGCATTTTCCCCACTCTCTGCCCCATTTCCCCCAGGGCTCTGTTCCCCAGCAGGAGGAAGCAGCCCCAGCACACATCAGGTGCCCGTTGGTGCACTGGGGGAATAAAATTTATATCATTTATTGCTATTTTTTAATCTTTTTTTGGCATTTTTCCATCTTTTTTTGGCATTTTTCCATCTTTTTTATTCCCTTTTTCCCATTGCCCCAGCAGGAGGAAGCAGCCAGCACACATCAGGTGCCCGTTGGTGCACTGGGGAGCAAAATTTATATCATTTGTTGTTATTTTTTATCTTTTTTTTGGCATTTTTCCATCTTTTTTTGGCATTTTTCCATCTTTTTTTGGCATTTTTCCATCTTTTTTTGGCATTTTCCCCGTTCTCTGTCACTGTTATTTCCCCCAGGGCTCTGTTCCCCAGCAGGAGGAAGCAGCCCCAGCACACATCAGGTGCCCGTTGGTGCACTGGGGAGGAAAATTTATATCATTTATTGCCATTTTTCCACCTTTTTTATTGCTCTTTTTACCTCTTAATTCGTCCCAAATATTTCTGATTTATTATAATTTTTTCGGGTTTTTTTATCGTCATTTTCCCCTATTTTTTGTCCTTTTCGAACCACATTTATCAATATTTTTCCCTGTTATTTATCCCAAATTTTTCTCATTTATCGTTATTTTCCCACCTCATTTATTGCCATTATTCTATCTTTTTCATCAGCCTTTTTCCCTACTATTTTTCCCAAATATTTCTAATTTATGATCATTTTTTCTGGCTTTTCTATCTATATTTTGTGTCATTTTCCCATCTCATTTATCAATATTTTTCCCTATTATTTATCCCTAATTTTTCTCGCTTATCATTATTTTCTCATCTCATTTATTGCCATTTTTCCATCTTTTTTATTGTTCTTTTTACCACTTATTTACACCAAATATTTCTGATTTATTATAATTTTTTGGGTTTTTTAATTGGCATTTTTTCATATTCTTTGTCTTTTTTCAAACCCTATTTATTAATATTTTTCCCTGTTATTTATCCCAAATTTTTCTCATTTATCATTATTTTCCCATCTCATTTACTGTCATTCTCTTACCTTACTTATTAATATTTTTCCCTATTATTTACTCCTATTATTCCTTATTTACTATAATTTTCCTACCTAATTTATTGCCATTTTTCCTTCTTTTTTATTGCCTTTTTTACCTATTATTTGTCCCAAATATTTCTGATTTGTTATAATTTTTTTCTGGTTTTTTATCGCCATTTCTCCAAATTTTTTGTCATTTTCCCATCCCATTTATCAATATTTTTCCCCATTATTTATCCCTAATTTTTCCCATTTATCATTATTTTCCCATCTCATTTATTAATACTTTGCCCTGTTATTTATCCTTAATTTTCCTTACTTATCCTTATTTTCCCACCTCATTTAATTTCATTTTCCCATCTTTTTTATCCCCTTTTCCCCACTCTCTGCCCCATTTCCCCAGGCTCTGTTCCCCAGCACACATCAGGTGCCCGTTGGGGCACTGGGGAGGAAAATTTATATCATTTATTGCCATTTTTCCACCTTTTTTATTGCTCTTTTTACCTCTTAATTCGTCCCAAATATTTCTGATTTATTATAATTTTTTCGGGTTTTTTTATCGTCATTTTCCCCTATTTTTTGTCCTTTTCGAACCACATTTATCAATATTTTTCCCTGTTATTTATCCCAAATTTTTCTCATTTATCGTTATTTTCCCACCTCATTTATTGCCATTATTCTATCTTTTTCATCAGCCTTTTTCCCTACTATTTTTCCCAAATATTTCTAATTTATGATCATTTTTTCTGGCTTTTCTATCTATATTTTGTGTCATTTTCCCATCTCATTTATCAATATTTTTCCCTATTATTTATCCCTAATTTTTCTCACTTATCATTATTTTCCCATCTCATTTATTGCCATTTTCCCATCTTTTTTATTGTTCTTTTTACCACTTATTTACACCAAATATTTCTGATTTATTATAATTTTTTGGGTTTTTTAATTGGCATTTTTTCATATTTTTTGTCTTTTTCTAACCATATTTATTAATATTTTTCCCTATTATTTATCCCTAATTTTTCCCATTTATCATTATTTTCCCATCTCATTTATTAATACTTTGCCCTGTTATTTATCCTTAATTTTCCTTACTTATCCTTATTTTCCCACCTCATTTAATTTCATTTTCCCACCTTTTTTATCCCCTTTTCCCCACTCTCTGCCCCATTTCCCCAGGCTCTGTTCCCCAGCACACATCAGGTGCCCGTTGGGGCACTGGGGGAGAAAAATTTATATCATTTATTGCCTTTTTTCCATCTTTTTTATTGCTCTTTTTACCTCTTAATTCGTCCCAAATATTTCTGATTTATTATAATTTTTTCGGGTTTTTTTATCGTCATTTTTCCCTATTTTTTGTCCTTTTCGAACCACATTTATCAATATTTTTCCCTGTTATTTATCCCAAATTTTTCTCATTTATCGTTATTTTCCCACCTCATTTATTGCCATTATTCTATCTTTTTCATCAGCCTTTTTCCCTACTATTTTTCCCAAATATTTCTAATTTATGATCATTTTTTCTGGCTTTTCTATCTATATTTTGTGTCATTTTCCCATCTCATTTATCAATATTTTTCCCTATTATTTATCCCTAATTTTTCTCACTTATCATTATTTTCCCATCTCATTTATTGCCATTTTTCCATCTTTTTTATTGTTCTTTTTACCACTTATTTACACCAAATATTTCTGATTTATTATAATTTTTTGGGTTTTTTAATTGGCATTTTTTCATATTCTTTGTCTTTTTTCAAACCCTATTTATTAATATTTTTCCCTGTTATTTATCCCTAATTTTTTTCATTTATCGTTATTTTCCCATCTCATTTATTGCCATTTTCTTACCTTATTTATTAATATATTTCCCTATTATTTACTCCTATTATTCCTTATTTACTATCATTTTCCTACCTAATTTATTGCCATTTTTCCTTCTTTTTTATTGCCTTTTTTACCTATTATTTGTCCCAAATATTTCTGATTTGTTATAATTTTTTTCTGGTTTTTTATCGCCATTTCTCCAAATTTTTTGTCATTTTCCCATCCCATTTATCAATATTTTTCCCTATTATTTATCCCTAATTTTTCCCATTTATCATTATTTTCCCATCTCATTTATTAATACTTTGCCCTGTATTGATCCTTAATTTTCCTTACTTATCCTTATTTTCCCACCTAATTTAATTTCATTTTCCCACCTTTTTTATCCCCTTTTCCCCACTCTCTGCCCCATTTCCCCAGGCTCTGTTCCCCAGCACACATCAGGTGCCCGTTGGGGCACTGGGGGAGAAAAATTTATATCATTTATTGCCTTTTTTCCATCTTTTTTATTGCTCTTTTTACCTCTTAATTCGTCCCAAATATTTCTGATTTATTATAATTTTTTCGGGTTTTTTTATCGTCATTTTTCCCTATTTTTTGTCCTTTTCGAACCACATTTATCAATATTTTTCCCTGTTATTTATCCCAAATTTTTCTCATTTATCGTTATTTTCCCACCTCATTTATTGCCATTATTCTATCTTTTTCATCAGCCTTTTTCCCTACTATTTTTCCCAAATATTTCTAATTTATGATCATTTTTTCTGGCTTTTCTATCTATATTTTGTGTCATTTTCCCATCTCATTTATCAATATTTTTCCCTATTATTTATCCCTAATTTTTCTCACTTATCATTATTTTCCCATCTCATTTATTGCCATTTTTCCATCTTTTTTATTGTTCTTTTTACCACTTATTTACACCAAATATTTCTGATTTATTATAATTTTTTGGGTTTTTTAATTGGCATTTTTTCATATTCTTTGTCTTTTTTCAAACCCTATTTATTAATATTTTTCCCTGTTATTTATCCCAATTTTTTCTCATTTATCATTATTTTCCCATCTCATTTACTGTCATTTTCTTACCTTATTAATTAATATTTTTCCCTACTATTTACTCCTATTATTCCTTATTTACTATAATTTTCCTACCTAATTTATTGCCATTTTTCCTTCTTTTTTATTGCCTTTTTTACCTATTATTTGTCCCAAATATTTCTGATTTGTTATAATTTTTTTCTGGTTTTTTATCGCCATTTCTCCAAATTTTTTGTCATTTTCCCATCCCATTTATCAATATTTTTCCCTATTATTTATCCCTAATTTTTCCCATTTATCATTATTTTCCCATCTCATTTATTAATACTTTGCCCTGTTATTTATCCTTAATTTTCCTTACTTATCCTTATTTTCCCACCTAATTTAATTTCATTTTCCCATCTTTTTTATCCCCTTTTCCCCACTCTCTGCCCCATTTCCCCAGGCTCTGTTCCCCAGCACACATCAGGTGCCCGTTGGGGCACTGGGGGAGAAAAATTTATATCATTTATTGCCTTTTTTCAGTGATTTTTGTCATTTTTCCATCTGATTTATCAATATTTTTCTCTATTATTTATCCCTAATTTTTATCATTTATTGTTCTTTTCCCATCTCGTTTATTCCCATTTTTCCATTTTTTTCATCAGCCTTTTTCGCTGTTATTTGTCCCAAGTATTTCAGATTTATTGTTATTTTTCTGCTTTTTCATCACCTGTTTTTCCATATTTTTGTCATTTTTCCTTCTCATTTAGCAATATTTTTCCCTATTATTTACCCCAATTCTCCTTATTCATCGTTATTTTCCCACCCCATTTACTCTTATTTTCCCATCTTATCCATGAATTTTTTTCCCCTACTATTTATCCTTCATTTTCCTTATTTATCATTATTTTCCCACCTAATTTATTGTCATTTTCCCGCCTATTTATTAATATTTTGCCCTATTATTTACCCCTATTATTGCTTATATATTGTTCTTTTCCCACCTCATTTATTGCCATTTTTCCACCTTTGTTATTGCACTTTTTCCCTGTTAATTGTCCCTAATATTCCTAATTTATTGTCGTTTTTCTGCATTCTTTTATCGCCATTTTTCCATCTTTTTGTCATTTTTCCTTCTCATTTAGCAATATTTTTCCCTATTATTTACCCCTAATTCTCTTTATTCATCGTTATTTTCCCACCCCATTTACTCTCATTTTCCCATCTTACCCATGAATTTTTTTCCCTATTATTTATCCCTAATATTCTTTAGTTATTGTTATTTTCCCATTTTATTTATTGTCATTTTTCCATCTTTTTATTGCCTTTTTTACCTCTCAACTCTCCCTAAATATTTCTGATTTGTTACAATTTTTTTGGTTTTTTTAACTGGCATTTTTTCATATTTTTTGTAATTTTCCCATCTTATTTATTAATATTTTTCCCTATTATTTATCCCTAATTTTTTTCATTTATCGTTATTTTCCCATCTCATTTATTGCCATTTTCTCACCTTATTAATTAATATTTTTCCCTATTATTTACTCCTATTACTCCTTATTTACTATCATTTTCCTATCTAATTTACTGCCATTTTTCCTTCTTTTTTATTGCCTTTTTTACCTATTATTTGTCCCAAATATTTCTAATTTATTATAATTTTTGGGGTTTTTTTAATTGGCATTTTTTCATTTTTTTTGTCATTTTTCCATCTCATTTATCAATATTTTTCCCTATTATTTATCTCAAATTTTTCTCATTTATTGCTATTTTCCCACCTCATTTATTGTCATTTTTCCATCTTTTCTCATTGCCCTTTTTACCTCTAATTCGTCCTAAATATTTCTGACTTATTATATTTTTTTTTGCTTTTTTATCGCCATTTCTCCAAATTTTTTGTCACTTTCCCATCTCATTTATCAATATTTTTCCCTATTATTTATCCCTAATTTTCCTCATTTATCATTATTTTCCCATCTCATTTATTAATATTTTTCCCTATTATTTATCCCTAATTTTCCTCATTTATCGTTATTTTCCCATCTCATTTATTAATATTTTTCCCTATTATTTATCCCTAATTTTCCTCATTTATCATTATTTTCCCATCTCATTTATTAATATTTTTCCCTATTATTTATCCCGAGTTTTTCTTATTTATCGTTATTTTCTCACCTCATTTATTCCCATTTTTCCATCTTTTTCATTAGCCTTTTTCCCTAGTATTTATCTCAAATATTTCTAATTTATTATTATTTTTTCTGGCTTTTTTATCACCATTTTTTCTTTTTTTTTTTTTGTCATTTTCCAACCTTATTTATTCATATTTTTCCTTATTATTTATTCAATTTTTTTCTCATTTATTCAAATGTTTCCATCTCATTTACTCACATTTTCCCATCTTATCCGTGAATATTTTCCCAATTATTTATCCCTAATTTTTCTTATTCATCATTCTTTTCCCACCTAATTTATTGTCATTTTCCCACCTCATTTATTAATATTTTACCCTATTATTTATCTCTAATTTTCCTTATTTATTGTTCTTTTCCCATTTTATTTATTGCCATTTTCCCATCTTTTTTATTGTCCTTTTTCCCTATTTTCTGTCCCAAATATTTCGGATTTATTGTCATTTTTCTGGGGTTTTTTATCACCATTTTTCCATATTTTTGGTTATTTTCCCATCTCTTTTATCATCATTTTTCCACATTATTTATCCCGAATTTTTCTTATTTGTCGCTCTTTTCCCACCTCATTTATTGCCATTTTTCCATCTTTGTTATTGCACTTTTTCCCTGTTAATTGTCCCTAATATTGGTAATTTATTGGAGCGCAGGGAAAATCCAGGGAAAATTCTGGGAAAATTCCAGGGAAAATTCAGGGAAAATCCAGGGAAAATTCCGGGAAAATTCCAGGGAAAATCAGGGAAAATTCCGGGAAAATCCAGGGAAAATTCAGGGAAAATCAGGGAAAATTCAGGGAAAATCCAGGGAAAATTCAGGGAAAATTCAGGGAAAATCCAGGGAAAATTCCGGGAAAATTCCAGGGAAAATCCAGGAAAATCCAGGTAAATCCAGGGAAAATTCCGGGAAAAATCAGGGAAAATTCAGGGGAAATCCTGGGAAAATTACAGGGAAAATTTGGGGAAATCCCAGGAAAATTCAGGGGAAATCCAGGGAAAATTCCGGGAAAATTCCAGGGAAAATCCAGGAAAATCCAGGGAAATCCAGGGAAAAATCAGGGAAAATCCTGGGAAAATTACAGTGAAAATTTGGGAAAATCCAGGGAAGATCCTGGGAAAATTCAGGGAAAATTCAGGAAAATCCCAGGGAAAATTCAGGAAAAATTACAGGGAAAATCTGGGAAAATTCAGGGGAAATTCAGGAAAATCCCAGGGAAAATTCAGGGAAAATCCTGGGAAAATCCTGGGAAAATTTGGGAAAATCCAGGAAAAATTCCGGGAAAAATCCAGGGAAAATTCTGGGAAAATCCAGGGAAAATCCAGGAAAATCCCAGGAAAATTCAGGGAAAATCCTGGGAAAATTACAGTGAAAATTTGGGAAAATCCCGGGAAAATTCAGGGAAAATTTGGGAAAATCCAGGGAAAATCCCGGGAAAATCATGGGAAAGTTCAGGGGAAATTCAGGAAAATTCCAGGGAAAATTCAGGGAAAATCCCAGCCCAGCTCCGGCTTTTCCCGTTGGAATTCCCAAAAAAAAAGGAGGGAATGGGGCAAAAATCGATGGGAATCCCAAAAAAATCGATGAGAATCTCAAAAAATGGAAGGGAATTCCAAGGAATTGAGGAGAATTCCACCAAAAATCACAAGAAATCCCAAAAAATTGTTGAGCATTCCAAGGAAAACGATGGGAATTTCACCAAAATAAACGGGAATCCCAAAAAACAAAAAAAAAAGGGAAGAAATTGCAAAAAATTGAAAGAAATCCCAAAAAATCGAAAGAATTCCCAAAAAAATTGAAGGGAATCCCAAGGAAATTGAGGAGAATTCCAAGAAAATAGAAGAGAATTCAAAAAAAAAGGATGGGAATCCCAAAAAATTGAAGGGAATTCCAAGGAATTGAGGGGAATTCCAAGGAAAAAAAAAAAAAAAAAAGGGAATTTCACCAAAACAAATGGGAATCCCAAAAAAACACAAGAAATCCTAAAAAACTGAAAGAAATCCCAAAAAATTGAAGGGAATCCCAAGGAAATTGAGGAGAATTCCAAGGAAATGGAGAATTCCAAAAAAAAAGAAATGGGAACCCCAAAAAGTCGAAAGAAATCCCAAAAAATTGAGGAGAATTCCAAGAAAAAAGATGGGAATTCCACCAAAATAAACGGGAATCCCCCAAAAAATGGCAAGAAATCCCAAAAAATCAAACAAAATCCCAAAAAAGTGAGAAGATTCCCAAGGAAATGGAAGGGAATTCCAAGGAAATAGAAGAGAATTCCAGGAAAATAGAAGAGAATTCCAAGAAAAAAAAATGGGAATCCCAAAAAATCGAAGGGAATTCCAAGAAAAAAGATGGGAATTCCAAGAAAATAAATGGGAATCCCAAAAAATTCCAAAGAAATCCCAAAAAATCAAAAAAAAAATCCCAAAAAAATCAAAAGAAATCCCAAAAAAGCGAGAAGATTCCCAAGGAAATTGAGAATTCCAAGAAAAAAGATGGGAATTTCACCAATATAAATGGGAATACCAAAAAAATTGAAAGAAATTCCAAAAAAATTGAAAGAAAACGCAAAAAATCGAACAAAATCCCAAAAAATTGAAGGAAATTCCAAGGAATTAAAAGGAATTTCAAGGAATTGAGGGGAATTTCACCAAAATAAGTGGGAATCCAAAAAAAATTTAAAGAATTCCCAAAAAATTAAAAAGAATTCCCAAAAAATCAAAAGAAATCCCAAGGAAATTGAGGGGAATTCCAAAAAAATAAAAGAGAATTCCAAAAAATTGAAAGAAATCCCCAAAAAATTGAAGGGAATCCCAAGGAAATTGAGAAGAATTCCAAAAAAAAAGATGGGAATTCCCAAAAAAATTGAGAGGAATTCCAAGGAATTGAGGGAAATTCCACCAAAAGAAATGGGAAGCCCAAAAAAATGGGAAGCAATCCCAAAAAATTGAAAAAAATCCCAAAAAATCAAAAGAAATCCCAAAAAAGTGAGAAGATTCCCAAGGAAATTGAGGAGAATTCCAAGGAAATAGAAGAGAATTCCACCAAAAAAAATGGGAATCCCAAAAAATCACAAGAAAACCCCAAAAATGGAAAGAAATTCCAAGGAATTGAAAGGAATCCCAAGGAAATTGAGGAGAATTCCAAAAAATCACAAGAAATCCCAAAAAATTGAAGGGAATCCCAAAAAATCAAGGAGAATCCCAAGGAAATTGAGCAGAATCCCAAAAAAAAAGATGGGAATTCCCAAAAAAATTGAGGGGAATTCCAAGGAATTGAGGGAAATTCCACCAAAAAAAAATGGGAAGCCCAAAAAAATGTGAAGAAATCCCAAAAAATGGAAAGAAATCCCAAGGAAATTGAGGAGAATTCCAAGAAAAAAGATGGGAATTTCACCAAAAAAAAAAAAGGGAATCCCATAAAATCACAAAAATGGAAAAGAAAATGGAAAGAAATCCCAAAAAATTGAAGGAAATTCCAAGGAAATTGAAAGGAATCCCAAGGAAATTGAGGAGGATTCCAAAAAATCACAAGAAATCCCAAAAAATTGAAGGGAATCCCAAAAAATCGAGGAGAATTCCAAGGAATTGAGGGGAATTCCAGAGAAAAAAAATGGGAATTCCACCAAAATAAACGGGAATCCCAAAAAAAAATCCAAAGAAATCCAAAAAAAAAAAAAATCCCAAAAAATAGAAAAAAAATCCCAAAAATTAGAAAAAAATCCCCCAAAAAATAGAAAAAAATCCCCCAAAATTGAAAGAAATCCCAAAAAATTGAAGGGAATTCCAAGGAATTGAAAGGAATCCCAAGGAAATTGAGGAGAGTTCTAAGAAAATTGAAGAGAATTCAAAAAAATCGAAAGAAATCCCAAAAATTTGAGGAGAATTCCAAGGAAAAAGGGGGGAATTTCACTAAAAGAAATGGAAATCCCAAAAAATTCCAAAGAAATCCCAAAAAATTGAAAAAACTTGCAAAAAATTGAGGAGAATTCCAAGGAATTGAGGGGAATTCCACCAAAATAAATGGGAATGCCCAAAAAAATGGGAAGAAATCCCAAAAAATAGAAAAAAACCCCCAAAAATCGGAAAGAAAATCCAAAAACTTGAAGAGAATCCCAAGGAAATTGAGGAGAATTCCAAAAAAATCAATGGGAATCCCAAAAAATGGAAGGGAATTCCAAGGAATTGAGGAGAATTCCAGGAAAAAGATGGGAATTTCACCAAAATAAATGGGAATCCAAAAAAATCCCAAGAAATGGAAAGAAAACGCAAAAAATCGAAAAAAAAATCCCAAAAAATCGAACGAAATCCCAAAAAATTGAAGGAAATTCCAAGATATTGAAAGGAATTTCAAGGAATTGAGGGGAATTTCACCAAAAAAAAGGGAATCCCAAAAAAATCACAAGAAATCCCAAAAAACTGAAAGAAATCCCAAAAAATCGAAAAAATCCCCAAAAATGGAAAGAAAATCCAAAAAATTGAGGAGAATCCCAAGGAAATCGAGGAGAATTCCAAGGAATTGAGGAGAATTCCAGGGAAAAAGATGGGAATTCCACCAAAATAAAAGGGAATCCCAAAAAAAAATCCGAAGAAATCCCAAAAAATCGAAAAAAATTCCAAAAAATCGAGGGGAATTCCAAGAGAAAAAAAAGGGAATTTCACCAAAATAAAAGGGAATCCCAAAAAAAGTGGAAAAAAATCCCAAAAAATCAAAGGGAATTCCAAAGAATTGAGGAGAATTCCAAAAAAAAAAGGATGTGAACCCCCAAAAAATGGAAAGAAATCCCAAAAAATGGAAGGGAATCCCAAGGAAATGGAGCAGAATTCCAAGGAAATTGAAGAGAATTCCAAAAAAAAAAAAAAAAGGAAATTCCAAGAAAAAAGTGGAAATTCCAAGGAAAAAAATGGGAATCCCAAAAAATCCAGGAGGGAATCCCCCAAAAAATGGGAATTCCACCCCAAAAATTCTGGGAATTCCCCCCAAAAAATCAAAGGAAATTCCCAAAAAAGAGATGGGAATTCCAAGGGAAAAATTCCCAAAAAATAGAAGGAAATTCCTAAAAAAAGACGGGAATTCCCCAAAAAAATGGGAATTCCCCAAAAATCAATGGGAATTCTCTAAAAATCCACAGGAATCCCTAAAAAAAAAATGGGAATTACCCCCAAAAAAGATGGGAATTTCCAAAAAAAGGTGGAAATTCCCCCAAAAATCCACAGATCCAAAAAAAAAAAAAAAAAAAAAAAAAGGAATCCCAAGGGAAAAAAAGGGAATTCCCCAAAAATCAAAGGGAATCTTCAAAAAATGGGAATTCCAAAAAAAAAAAGGACATTCCCCCCAAAAATAAATGGGAATTCCCGCCCAAAAAAATGGGAATTGCCCTCAAAAAATTCTGGGAATGCAAAAAAAAAAAGGGAATTCGAAAAGACAGAAGAAAATCCCAAGAAAAAAATGGGAATTCCCCCCAAAAAATAGAAAAAAATCCCTAAAAATAAATGGGAATTCCCAATAATAAATGGGAATTCTCCAAAAATCCACGGGAATCCCTAAAAAAAAAAAAATAGGAATCCCAAGGAAGAAAAGGGAATTCTCCAAAAGTCAAAGGGAATTCCCAAAAAAAATGGGAATTTCCCAGAAAGAAATGGGAATTCCCAAACAATAATTGGAATTCCCCCCAAAAAATCCTCAAAATCCTCAAAAAATGGAAGGAAATCCCCCCCAAAAAAATATGGGAATTCCCCAAAAATAAACGGGAATTCTCCAAAAAATAAATGGGAATTCCCCAAAAATAAACGGGAATCCCTAAAAAAACCTGGGAATCCCAAGAAATGGAAGGGAATTCCCAAAAAATCAAAAGGAATCCTCCAAAAAAAAAAGGGAATTCCCAAAAAAATTCAATGGGAATTCCCCCCAAAAAAGTGGGAATTTCCCAAAAATCAAAGGGAATTCCATAGAAATAAATGGGAATTCCCCCCCCAAAAAAAGTGGGAATCCTCAAAAAATGGAAGGAAATCCCAAAAAAATGATGGGAATTCCCAAAAAAAATGGGAATTCCCCAAAAAGAAATGGAATTCTCCAAAAATCCATGGGAATTCCTCAAAAAAAAGTGGGAATCGCCTTCAAAAAATTCTGGGAATGCCAAAAAAAGATGGGAATTTCCCAAAAATAAATAGGAATTCTCCAAAAATCCACGGGAATTCCCAAAAAACAAGTGGGAATCCTCAAAAAATGGAAGGAAATCTTCCAAAAAAGACAGGAATTGCCAAAAAAAGGTGGGAATTCCCCAAAAAATTCTGGGAATGCCGAGAAATAGAAGGAAATCCCAAGGAAAAAATGGGAATTCCCCCCCAAAAATGGAAAAAAATCTCTAAAAATAAATGGGAATTCCCCCCAAAAAAATGGGAATCGTCCTCAAAAAAATTCTGGAATGCCAAAAAAAAGACGGGAATTCCCCAAAACCAAATGAGAATTCCCAAGAAAAGATGGGAATTCCCCAAAAAGAAATGGAATTCTCCAAAAATCCACGGGAATTCCTAAAAAAAAGTGGGAATCGCCCTCAAAAACTGGAAGGAAATCCCCCCAAAAAAAGTGAATTCTCCAAAAATGAATGAGAATTCCCAAAAATCCACGGAATTGCCAAAAAAAAAGTGGGAATCGCCCTCAAAAAATTCTGGGAATGTCAAAAAAAAGATGGAAATTCCCCAAAAACAAATGGGAATCCCAAAAAATCAATGGGAATCCTCCAAAAATCCATGGGAATTCCCAAAAAAAAAGTGGGAATCTCCAAAAAATGGAAGGAAATCTCCCCAAAAATAAATGGGAATTCCCAAAAAAAGGTGGGAATTCCCCAAAAAATTCTGGGAATGGTGAGAAATAGAAAGGAATCGTGGAAAAAAAATGGGAATCCCAAAAAATAAATGGGAATTCCCCCCAAAAAATAGAAAAAAATCTCTAAAAATCAATGGGAATTCCCCAAAAATCCATGGGAATTCCCAAAAAAAAAGGTGGGAATCCCCAAAAAATGGAAGGAAATCTCCCCAAAAATAAATGGGAATTCCCAAAAAAAGGTGGAAATTCCCCAAAAATTCTGGGAATGGTGAGAAATAGAAAGGAATCGTGGAAAAAAAATGGGAATCCCAAAAAATAGAAGGAAATCCCAAGGAAAAATTGGGAATTCCCCCCCAAAAACAGAAAAAACCCCAAAAAATAAATAAAAATTCCCAAAAAAAAAGATGGGAATTTCCCAAAAATAAATGGGAATCCTCCAAAAATCCACGGGAATTCCCAAAAAAAAAGTGGGAATCCTCAAAAAATGGAAGGAAATCCCCCCAAAAAGATGGGAATTCCCAAAAAAATCCATGGGAATCCTCCGAAAATCCATGGAATTCCCAAAAAACAAGTGGGAATCGCCCTCAAAAAATTCAGGGAATGCCAAAAAATTCTGGGATTTCCAAAAAAAGATGGAAATAGCCCAAAAATAAATGGGAATTCCAAAAACCAGAACAAAATCCCAAGGAAAAAATGGGAATTCCCCCCAAAAAATAGAAAAAATCCCAAAAAATAAATGGGAATTCCCAAAAATCCACGGGAATTCCCCAAAAAAAGATCCTCAAAATCCTCAAAAAATGGAAGGAAATCCTAAAAAAATGATGGGAATTCCTAAAAAAAAAAATGGGAATTCCCCAAAAAGAAATGGAATTCTGCAAAAATCCATGGGAATTCCTTAAAATTTCCTTCAAAAAAGTCTGGGAATGCCAAAAAAAAGATGGGAATTCTAAAAAACAGGTGGGAATTCCCCAAAAATAAATGGGAATTCCAAAAAAGAAAAGGGAATTCCCCAAAAAAAGATGGGAATTCTCCGAAAATCCATGGGAATTCCCCCCAAAAAATTAGGAATCACCATCAAAAAATTCAGGGAATGCCAAAAAATTCTGGGAATGCCAAAAAAAGATGGGAATTTCCCCAAAAATAAATAGGAATCATCCAAAAATCCATAGGAATTCCCCAAAAAAAAGGGGGGAATCCTCAAAAAATGGAAGGAAATCCCCCCCAAAAATAAACAGGAATTGCCCAAAAATCCATGGAAATCCCTAAAAAAAAGTGGGAATCGCCCTCAAAAAATTGCGGGAATTCCTCAAAAATTCTGGGAATTCCTCAAAAATTGTGGGAATTCCTCAAAAATTCTGGGAATTCCAAAAAAAACCCAACGAGAATCCCCCAAAAATGAATGGAAATCCCCCCAAAAAAGATCCTCAAAACCCTCAAAAAACGGAAGGAAATCCCCAAAAAAAAGATGGGAATTCCCAAAAAAAAAGTGGGAATCGCCCTCGAAAAATTCTGGGAATGCCAAAAAAAGATGGGAATTCCCCCAAAAATAAATGGGAATTCCCAAAAAAAAATGGGAATTCCCCAAAAAGAAATGGAATTCTCCAAAAATCCACGGGAATTCCTTAAAATTTCCTTCAAAAAAGTCTGGGAATGCCAAAAAAAGATGGGAATTCCCCCAAAAATAAATGGGAATTGCCAAAAAAAGATGGAAATTGCCCAAAATCCATGGGAATTCCCCCCAAAAAATTAGGAATCACCCTCAAAAAATTCTGGGAATGCCCAAAAAAAATGGGAATTCCAAAAAACAGAAGGAAATCCCAAGGAAAAAAATGGGAATTCCCCCCCAAAAAAGAAGGAAATCCTTAAAAATCAATGGGAATTCCCCAAAATCCATGGGAATTTCCCCAAAAAAGATCCTCAAAATCCTCAAAAAATGGAAGGAAATCTCAAAAAAAAGATTGGAATTCCCAAAAATAAATTGAATTCTCCAAAAATCCATGGGAATTCCCCCCCAAAAAAGTGGGAATCGTCCTCAAAAAATTCTGGAAAAGTCAAAAAAAGATGGGAATGCCCAAAAAATAAATGGGAATTCCCCAAAAATAGATGAGAATTCCAAAAAAAAAAGGGAATTCCCCAACAAAAGATGGGAATTGCCCAAAATCCATGGAATTCCCTAAAAAAAAGTGGGAATCGCCCTCAAAAAGTTCTGGGAATGCCAAAAAAAGATGGAAATTCTCCCAAAAATAGTTGGGAATTCCCAAAAAAAGATGGGAATTGCCCAAAATCCATGGGAATTCCCCCCAAAAAATTAGGAATCGCCCTCGAAAAATTCTGGGAATGCCAAAAAAAGATGGAAATTCCAAAAAACAGAAGAGATTCCCAAGGAAAAAAAATGGGAATTCCCCCCAAAAAAAGAAGGAAATCCTTAAAAATCAATGGGAATTCCCCAAAATCCATGGGAATTCCCCCAAAAAATTAGGACTCGCCCTCAAAAAATTCTGGGAATGCCAAAAAAGATGGAAATTTTCCCAAAAATAGTTGGGAATTCCCAAAAAAAGATGGGAATTGTGGTTGCCCAAAATCCATGGGAATTCCCCCCAAAAAATTAGGAATCACCCTCAAAAAATTCTGGGAATGCCCAAAAATAAATGAGAATTCCCCAAAATCCATGGGAATTCCCAAAAAAAAAGTGGGAATCCTCAAAAAATGGAAGGAAATCCCCCCAAAAACGATGGGAATTCCCAAAAAAATCCATGGGAATCCTCCAAAAATCCATGGAATTCCCAAAAAAAAATGGGAATCGCCCTTGAAAAATTCTGGGAATGCCAAAAAAAGACGGGAATTCTAAAAAAAAATGTGGGAATCCAAGGCTAAAATTATGGAAAAGCCGGAAAAATTTGGGAATTTTCCCCCCAAAAGAAGTTGGGAATTCCAAGGGAGAGATGAGAGATGCCAGGGTTAATTAATGCTGGGGTTAATTAAATCCCGGGTTAATTAATGCTGGGGTTAATTAAATCCCGGGTTAATTAATGCTGGGGTTAATTAAATCCCGGGTTAATTAATGCTGGGTTTAATTAAATCCCGGGATTAATTAATGCCAGGTTTAATTAAATCCCGGATTAATTAATGCTGGGTTTAATTAATACCAGGTTTAATTAAATCCCGGGATTAATTAATGCTGGGTTTAATTAAATCCCAGGGTTAATTAATGCTGGGTTTAATTAAATCCCGGGATTAATTAATGCTGGGTTTAATTAAATCCGGGGATTAATTAATTCCAGGTTTAATTAAATCCCAGGATTAATTAACACCAGGTTTAATTCGATCCCAGGTTTAATTAATCCCAGATTTAATGAGACCCCTGAATTAATAAATCCCAGGATTTGATCCCACCCTGGAATTAATTAAAGCTCGGATTTGAATTCTGCCTGGAATTAATTAATCCCAGATTCCAGCTCATCCCAGGATTAATTAATCCCAGATTTAATGGAATCCCGGGTTTAATGAATCCCAGATTTAATTAGATCCTGGGTTTAATTAATCCCAGATTTGAGCTCATCCCAGGATTAATTAATCCCAGATTTAATTGAATACCGGGTTTAATTAATCCCAGATTTAATTAGATCCTGGGTTTAATTAATCCCAGATTTAATTAGATCCTGGGTTTAATTAATCCCAGACTTAATTAGATCCTGGGTTTAATTAATCCCAGATTTAATTAAATCCCGGGTTTAATTAAACCCTGGATTCGTTCCCAGCCCAGGATTAATTAAATCATGGATTAGATCAAGTTCTGGGATTAATTAATCCCAGATTTAATTAGATCCCAGCTTTAATTAATCCCATTATTTGATTTTATCCCAGATTTGATCCCACCCAGGGATTAATTAATCCCAGATTTAATCAATTCCTAAATTTAATTAATCCCCGGATCTAATCCTATTCTGGGATTAATTAATCCCAGATTTAATTAGATCCCAGGTTTAATTAATCCCGGATTTAGTGAGATTCCTGAATTAATAAATCCCAGGATTTGATCTCGTCCCAGATTTAATTCAATCCCGAATTTAATTAAATCCCAGGGTTAATTAAGCACAGATTTGATCCCATCCTCAGATTAATTAATCCCAGGTTTAATGAGGTCCCAGGATTAATTAACCCCGGGTTTAATGAGATCCTGGGATTAATTAATCCCGGATTTAATGAGATCCCAGGATTAATGAATCCCGGGTTTAATTGAATCCCAGGTTTAATGAGATCCCAGGTTTAATTAATCTCAGGTTTAATGAGATTACAGAATTAATGAATCCCAGGTTTAATGAGATCCCAAGATAAATTAATCCCAGGTTTAATTAAATCTCAGGATTAATTAATCCCAGGATTAATGAATTCCAGGTTTAATGAGATCCCAGGATTAATTAATCCTGGGTTTAATTAAATCCCGGGATTCATTAACCCCCGATTTTATCTGATGCTGGAATAATTAATCCCAAATTTAATTAATCCTGGGATTTAATTAATCCCAGGTTTAACGAACCCCTGGATTTGATCCTGGAACTGGGAGGGAACTGGGAGGGACTGGGAGGGACTGGGAGGGGACTGGGATGGAACTGGGAGGGACTGGGATTAACTGGGAGGGACTGGGGTGGAACTGGGAGGGACTGGGAGGGGACTGGGAGGGACTGGGAGGGACTGGGAGGGAACTGGGAAAACTGGGATGGACTGGGATGAACTGGGAGGGAACTGGGATGAACTGGGAGGAACTGGGATGAACTGGGATGGAACTGGGAGGGACTGGGAGGGAACTGGGAGGGACTGGGAGGGATGGGAACTGGGAGGACTGGGATGAACTGGGGGACTGGGAGGACTGGGAGGAACTGGGATGAACTGGGAGGAACTGGGAGGGAACTGGGATGAACTGGGAGGAACTGGGATGAACTGGGATGGAACTGGGAGGGACTGGGAGGGAACTGGGAGGGACTGGGAGGGACTGGGAGGACTGGGAAAAACTGGGATGGACTGGGATGAACTGGGAGGGAACTGGGATGAACTGGGAGGAACTGGGAGGAACTGGGATGAACTGGGAGGAACTGGGAGGGAACTGGGATGAACTGGGAGGAACTGGGAGGGAACTGGGATGAACTGGGAGGGAACTGGGACAAACTGGGATGGAACTGGGAGGGACTGGGGTGGGACTGGGAGGGAACTGGGACAAACTGGGAGGGACTGGGAGGGACTGGGATGGACTGGGAGGGAACTGGGAGGGACTGGGATTAACTGGGAGGGACTGGGAGGGAACTGGGGTGGGACTGGGACAAACTGGGATGGACTGGGATTAACTGGGACAAACTGGGACAAAGTGGGACGAACTGGGGAGGAACTGGGAGGGACTGGGAGGGACTGGAATTAACTGGGACAAACTGGGAGGGAACTGGGAGGGAACTGGGAGGGGTCCCTGGGGTCCCTAAGGGGGGGACAGAGCCCAGGGGACAATGGGGGGGAGTTTGGTGGCCCCAGGGGGGGATTTGGTGGCCCAGGAGGGCACAGGGAGGCCCCAGGGGGTTATTGGTGGCCCTGGGAGGGGTTTGGTGGCCCCAGGGGGGGATTTAGTAGCCCATGAGGGGCAAAGGACACCCTGGGGGGTTTGGTGGCCCTGAGGGGGCTTTTAGTGGCCCATGAGGGGACAGGGACACCCTGGGGGGGTTATTGGTGGCCCTAGGGGGGGTTTGGTGGCCCATGAGAGCACAGGGACACTCTGGGGAAGGTTTGGTGGCCCTGAGGGGGCTTTTAGTGGCCCAGGAGGGGACAGGGACACCCTGGGGGGGTTTGGTGGCCCTAGGGGGGGTTTGGTGGCCCAGGAGGGCACAGGGACACTCTGGGGAAGGTTTGGTGGCCCTGAGGGGGTTTTTAGTGGCCCATGAGGGCACAGGGACACCCTGGGGAAGGTTTGGTGGCCCCTGGGGGGGTTTTTGGTGGCCCATGAGGGGACAGGGACACTCTGGGGAAGGTTTGGTGGCCCTGAGGGGTTTTAGTGGCCCATGAGGGCACAGGGACACCCTGGGGAAGGTTTGGTGGCCCTGAGGGTGCTTTTAGTGGCCCATGAGGGGACAGGGACACCCTGGGGAAGGTTTGGTGGCCCCTGGGGGGGTTTGGTGGCCCAGGAGGACACAGGGACACCCTGGGGGAGGTTGGTGGCCCTGAGGGGGCTTTTAGTGGCCCAGGAGGGGACAGGGACACCCTGGGGAAGGTTTGGTGGCCCTGAGCTGGGGGGTTTTGGTGGCCCATGAGGGGACAGGGAAGGTCTGGGGAGGTTTGGTGGCCCTGAGGGGGTTTTAGTGGCCCATGAGGGGACAGGGACACCCTGGGGAAGGTTTGGTGGCCCTGAGGGGTTTTGGTGGCCCAGGAGGGCACAGGGACACTCTGGGGAAGGTTTGGTGGCCCTGAGGGTGCTTTTAGTGGCCCATGAAGGGACAGGGACACCCTGGGGAAGGTTTGGTGGCCCCTGGGCTGGGTTTGGTGGCCCAGGAGGACACAGGGACACCCTGGGGGGAGGTTGGTGGCCCCTGGAGGGGTTTGCTGGCCCATGAGGGGACGGGGAGGGTTTGGAGGGGGGATTTGGTGGCCCCTGGGGAGATTTCAGTGGCCCCTGAGGGGACAGGCACACTCTTGGAAGGTTTGGAGGCCCCTGGGGGGGGTTTGGTGGCCCATGAGGGGACAAGGAGGGTCTGGAGAAGGTTTGGTGGCCCCTGAGGGGTTTTGGTGGCCCAGGAGGGGACAGGGACACTCTAGGGAAGGTTTGGTGGCCCTGAGGGTGCTTTTAGTGGCCCATGAGAGCACAGGGACACCCTGGGGGGGTTATTGGTGGCCCTGGGGGGGGGGTTGGTAGCCCATGAAGGGACAAGGAGGGTCTGGAGCTGGGATTTGGTGGCTCCTGGGGAGGTTTCAGTGGCCCCTGAGGGGACAAAGAGGCCACAGGGGGAGGAATTGGTGGCCCCTGGCAAGGGTTTGGTGGCCCATGAGGGGACAGGGAGTGCCTGCAGAGGGTTTTGGTAGCCTTGAGGGAACATTCGGTGGCCCAGGAAGGGAACAGGGACATCCTGGGGGAGGTTTGGTGGCCCAGGAGGGCACAGGGAGGGTCTAGGGAGATTTTGGTGGCCCTGAGGGGGTTTTTAGTGGCCCATGAGGGGACAGGGACACTCTGGGGGGGTTTGGTGGCCCTGGGGGGGTTTTTAGTGGCCCATGAGGGGAAAGGGACACCCTGGAGGAGTTTGGTGGCCCTGGGGGGGTTTTTAGTGGCCCATGAGGGGACAGGGACTCTCTGGGGGAGGTTTGGTGGCCCCTGGGGGGTGTTTGGTAGCCCAGGAGGACACAGGGACACTCTAGGAAAAGTTTGGTGGCCCCTGAGGGGACTTTTAGTGGCCCAGGAGGGGACAGGGACACCCTGGGGGAGTTATTGGTGGCCCCAGGGGGGGTTTGGTGGCCCTGGGGGGGGTTGGGGGGGTTTGGTGGTTGAGGGGTTTTTAGTGGCCCATGAGGGCACAGGGACACTCTGGGGAAGGTTTGGTGGCCCTGGGGGGGCTTTTAGTGGCCCATGAGGGCACAGGGACTCTCTGGGGAAGGTTTGGTGGCCCTGAGGGGGCTTTTAGTGGCCCATGAAGGGACAGGGACACCCCAGGGAAGGTTTGGTGGCCCTAAGGGGGGTTTGGTGGCCCATGAGGGGACAAGGAGGGTCTGGGGAAGGTTTGGTGGCCCTGGGGGGGTTTTTAGTGGCCCAGGAAGACACAGGGACACCCTGGGGAAGGTTTGGTGGCCCTGAGGGGGGGTTTGGTGGCCCATGAGAGGACAAAAACCTCCAGGGGGTGACACTTGGTAGTCCCAGGGGTGCCCCAGTGTCCCCCTGGGGTGTCCCAGTGTCCCCAGGGTGTCCCTGTCCCCAAAGGGGTGTCCTGGTGTCCCTAAAGTGGTCCCCAAAGGGTCCCCCGGTGTCCCCAGGGTGTCCCTGTCCCCAAAGGGGTCCGGGTGTCCCTAAAGGGTCCCCAGGTGTCCCTAAAGGGTGTCCCGATGTCACCCTGGGGTGTCCTGTGGGTGTCCCTGTAAGGGGTGTCCCAGTGTCCCTAAGGGGTGTCCCTGTCCCCAGGGGGTGTCTTGGTGTCACTCTGGGGTGCCCCTGTGTCCCTAAGGGGTTTCCTGGTGTCCCTAAGGGGTGTCCATGTGTCCCTAGGGGTGCCCGGTGCCACTCTGGGGTGCCCCTGTGTCCCTGGGGTGTCCCTAGGGGTGTCCTGGTCCCAAGGGGTTCCTTGTGTCCCTAAAGGGGTCCCGGTGTCACCCTGGGGTGTCCTTGTGTCCCAAGGGGTGTCCCAGTGTCCCCAAGGGGTGTCCCTGTGTCTCTAAGGGGTGTCCTGGTGTCCCTGGGGTGCCCATGTGTCCCTAAGGGGTGTCCTTGTGTCCCTAAAGGGTGTCCAGGTGTCACCCTGGGGTGTCCCCGTCCCTAAAGGGGTGTCCCTGTGTCCCTAAAGGGTGTCCCGGTGTCCCTAAAGGGGGTCCCAATGTCACCCTGGGGCGTCCTGGTGTCCCAATGGGTGTCCCAGTGTCCCCAAGGGGTGTCCCTGTGTCTCCCAGGGGTGTCCCGGTGCCACCCTGGGGTGTTCCTGTCCCTAAAGGGGTGTCCTGGTGTCACCCTGGGGTGTCCCTGTGTCCCAAAGGGGTGTCCTGGTGCCCCTAAAGGGTGTCCCTGTGTCATCCTGGGGCGTCCTAATGTCCCAAGGGTGTCCCTGTGTCCCTAAAGTGCGTCCCTGTGTCCCCAAAGGGTGTCCCTGTGCCACCCTGGGGTGTCCCTGTCCCTAAAGGGCTCCCGGTGTCCCTAAAGGGTGTCCCTGTCCCCAAGGGAGTGTCACAGTGTCACCCAGCGGTGTCCCCGTGTCCCCAAAGGGGTGTCCCTGTGTCCCCAGGGGTGTCCCGGTGTCCCTAAAGGGGTCCCCCGGTGTCCCAAGGGGTGTCCCTGTACCCAAAGGGGTGTCCTGGTGTCACCCTGGGGTGTCCCTGTCCCTAAAGGGGTGTCCCTGTGTCCCTAAAGGGTGTCCTGGTGCCACCCTGGGGTGTCCTGGTCCCTAATGGGTGTCCCTGTGTCCCTAAGGGGTGTCCCTGTGTCCCTAAAGGGGGTCCTGGTGTCACCCTGGGGTGTCCTTGTGTCCCAATGGGTGTCCCTGTGTCACCATGGGGTGTCCCTGTGTCTCCCAGGGGTGTCCCTGTGTCACCCTGGGGTGTTCCTGTCCCTAAAGGGGTGTCCTGGTGTCACTCTGGGGTGTCCCTGTGTCCCAAGGGGTGTCCTGGTGTCCCTAAAGGGTGTCCTGGTGTCCCTGGGGTGTCCCGGTCCCTGGGGTGTCCCTGTGTCCCTAAAGGGTGTCCTGGTGTCCCTAAAGGGGGTCCCGATGTCACCCTGGGGTGTCCTGGTGTCCCAATGGGTGTCCCAGTGTCCTCAAGGGGTGTCCCTGTGTCTCCCAGGGGTGTCCTGGTGCCTCCCTGGGGTGTTCCTGTCCCTAAAGGGGTGTCCTGGTGTCACCCTGGGGTGTCCCTGTGTCCCAAGGGGTGTCCTGGTGCCCCTAAAGGGTGTCCTTGTGTCATCCTGGGGTGTCCTAGTCCCTAAGGGGTGTCCCTGTGTCCCTAAAGTGTGTCCCTGTGTCCCTAAAGGGTGTCCCTGTGTCACCCTGGGGTGTCCTGGTGTCCCAAGGGGTGTCCCGGTGTCCCTAAGGGGTGTCCCTGTGTCTCCAAGGGGTGTCACGGTGTCACCCTGGGGTGTCCCAGTCCCTAAAGGGGTGTCCCTGTGTCACTCTGGGGTGTCCCTGTGTCCCTAAAGGGTGTCCCTGTGTGGGGTGTGGGTGTTGTGGTGGTGTGTGTGGGGTCCGGTGTCCCTAAG
This sequence comes from Monarcha castaneiventris obscurior, assembly GCA_026261815.1. Lineage (NCBI taxonomy): Eukaryota > Metazoa > Chordata > Aves > Passeriformes > Monarchidae > Monarcha > Monarcha castaneiventris. The sequence continues at coordinate 74,660 of JAMPIT010000235.1, forward strand.
GGGTGTCCCTGTATCCAGGGGTGTCTTGGTGTCACCCTGGGGTGTCCCTTTGTCCCTAAAGGGGTGTCCCTGTGCCCAAAGGGTGTGTCCCTGTGTGTCCCTAGGGGTGTCCCTGGCCCCATGGGGTGTCCCTGTGTCCCCAGGGGGGTGTGAATATCGCCAGGGGTGTCCCTGTGTCCCCAAGTGTTAGGGGTGTCTCTGTGTCTAAAGGGTGTCTCTGTGTCCCTAGTGTTAGGTGTGACTGGGTGTCCCTGTCCCCAGGGGTGTCCCAGTGTCCCCAGGGGTGTCCCTGTCACCAAGGGGGTGTCCCGGTGCCACCCTGAGGTGTCCCGGTGTCCCCAAAGGGTCCCCCAGCGTCCCCAAAGGGGTGTCCCTGTGTCCCCAGGGGGGTGAGACGATGCCACCTCAGGGTGTTCTGGTGCCACCCTGGGGTGTCCTGGTGTCCCCAGGAGTGTCCCGGTGTCCCCAGGGTGGTGTTGGGGTGTCCCTGTCCCCAGGGCTGTGCCGGTGCCACCCTGAGGTGTCCCGGTGCCTCCCTGGGCTGTCCCGGTGCTGTCCCGGTGCCCCCCGGGCTGTCCCGGTACCCCCTCGGTTGTCCCGGTGCTGTCCCGGTGCCCCCCGGTGCTGTCCCGGTGCTATCCCGGTGCTGTCCCGGTTCCCCCCGGTGCTGTCCCGGTTCCCCCCGGTGCTGTCCCGGTGCTGTCCCGGTGCTGTCCCGGTGCCCCCTCGGGCTGCCCGTACCTGATAAACGGAGGCCTTGGGCAGATCGAGGCACACGGTGCAGCAGAGCACGGAGTAGAGGCGCTCCTCCAGCTTCACGCTGCCCGCCGCCCCCTCAGCCCCGCCGGGGCCGCTCCCGGCCGTCCTCAGCCGCTTCTTGGGCGGCGCGTCGGGGTCGGCGCCCGCCTCCAGCAGCAGCGCCGCCGCTTCTTCGGCGCCGCCGCTTTCGCTCCCCGCCGCCGCCGGAGCCGCGGGGCCGGGCGGGGCGGTGGAAGGAGCGGCGGGGGCGGCGGGGCCGCCGCCGGCATCGCGCTCCTCCGCCCCGGACATCGCCGCCATCGCCGCCGCCTCACCCCGCCGCCATCTTGGCCGCCCTCACGGCCTCCCCTCAGGGTCGCAGCCAATCGGCGCGCGCGGGAGGCGGGGCGGGAGGGGAAGCGGCCAATGAGAGGGCG